>CM060964.1:205744403-205904403 GCA_030765045.1 Tenodera sinensis | reverse complement strand
TAATAATAATAATAATAATAATAATAATAATAATAATAATAATAATAATAATAATAATAATAGTAATAACAACAACAATAATAACAATAGTAATAGTAATAGTAATAATAATAACAATAAGAACAATAATATAATAATAATAATGATGATGATGATGATAATGATGATAATGATGAGAATGATAATAATGATGATGATGATAATAATAATAACAATATTAATAGTAATAATAACAATAACAACAACAATAATATAATAATAATAATAATAATAATGATGATAATGATGATAATGATGATGATGATGATGATGATAATAATAATAATAATAATAATAATAATAATAATAATAATAATAATAATAATAATAATAATAATAATAATAGATAAACCAGTTCAGATTTATAGGGAGATAGGCAAGAAAGCTATGGGGGGGGGGGGGGGGGGAACTACGTCGTAACCTATAGGGGTTGATGCCTCATAGTTTTTTGAAACATGCTCTTTTGAGATTTGCAATAGTTCCATTGTGTTACGCTAAACTTCCAGTGTCGTTTTCCTGCTGTTTCCAACAAACAGCCATTCAAGATTTTAAAACTTGATGAACTTGATGTGAAATTTCAGGTCAAATACGCGATTTCATGTTCGCTGAATAAAACCAACTTGTAAATTATACAGCGCGGATGCGTCTCTCCATGACTAGCTTAAAAAAACGTGGTATATAAAAATTATTTAAACGTTTTAAATTTAATTTCATTATAGTGATATGACGCCTCTAATGCAGAGTATTTAGTTCCCATCCTCGCTGGGAGTTCGTGCTGGATTTATAACGTTAATGTTTATAATGTTTATTTATTTTTATTTTTAATGTTTAGTTTATCGTATTTAACGTTAATGTTGTTTTCTTTACACTGAGACTACTTTCTTACGATCAGGTGTAAGAGAAATGTTGGAATGATATTCTCTTTGGCTTACAAACACCTTACGCCCCGCACTCTTGTAGAACTGGCAACTCGACCTTTAAGACCGCTCACTCGCTTCTTTTGGCAGTCTGAGAACAGCCCTAGGTGTGTCATTCGTGTACCTGCCCTTTATGGGGCTTAACCAGTTTTTTGACGGAATGTGAGGTTTTACAGGTGACGGGTGAGAATAGGGTTGAGAGTAGAAGGGAGGTAGCAAATTATGCTCAACGATTGTTAATCAGCGTGCAATTTTTAGTTGGAAACTGCTGGTGTGTGTAATCAAATACGGACGTTTAAAATTTTGAATCCAAGCATCTCTTGGAAGAATAGTATTGGAGCTCAGCTTTCGCTGCCTGTGGATTAGCTGCGCTGTTACCGGGAGTACCCACAGGCCATGTGGGTAACCCGGTGACGCATAAGTGTGCGTTCTCTGGGTTTATAGTCCCCAAGAGACCTAACCAGGCCGCTCCGATGTTGTGGTAATAGTTTGTAAAATTTTGCAGCCCGGCGCCTAATTTCATCCTCCACATACGGAAGAGACAAGGCCTCGTGCAGTAGTCTCGAAGGGAATCTGCGGTATATAGAATAGATTATCCGAAGTCCTCTATTCTGTACCTACACGCTGCAGGCGCAGGAGACAGTCACAGGCATACATTAGGACTGGGATTGTGAAGGCCCGAAAAAAGGGTAGCTTCAAGGGGACGGGCATCCCAGACCGCAACATGGGATACAACCAGGCAGTTGCCCGATGCGACAAGTCGCGGATGTGCTCCCGAAAAGTGGGACCCTTATCGAGCTTCACTCCCAGGTAGGAGATGGTATCCGTCCATTCTATCCTTCTTCTGAGATAGGTGAATGTGGGAAAGTTAGCGGGAAAATGTCGTTTGGTGAAGAGAATGGCGTGGATTTCTCCGGGTTTATGGACAATCGCCAATGCCTGCACCATTCTTGGAGGAGGTGGAGGTATCTCTGAATGGGGAGCAAGGCTCTGCAAGGGTGTCTGTTTGAAGAATATAGCAGCATGTCATCAGCTATGATGACGTGCTGCTCGGTTGAAATGTCGGCCACATAAACGCTGAATTGCGTGGGGAACTACTGAACCTTCGGGGACTCCGCTTCGAATTGGCCTTCGAGTTGATTTGTTTCCCGCAACTGAGATCACAAAGGATCTGTATTTTAGAAATGATTGCAAAGGTGAGTGAACTTGGATGAGTTTATGCAGGAGATCCGAATGCCAGGTCGTGGTGAATGCTATCTCCACGTCTAGAGAAACTGCTACAGTGTAAGCCTTGTCCTGGTATCCCAGGGCGGCTGGCTCCACTACGCGCAGCAGCTACTGATGCGTTGAGTGACCAGGTCAGAATGCAAATTGATGGGGAGGGATAGCTTGAATGTCGCCAAGTATGGGGGACAAGCGGGCAAGCATAAGCCTCTTGAGTACTTTCGAGAGGAGGCTTATGGAGCCGTAGTTTCCAGGATGTACCACATCCTTCCCTGGTTTCAAAATGCAGATCACCCGCGCCTCCCTCCACTCGCGTGGAAAATGCCTCAGGGCGAGGCACCTATTGAACACCTCTGTGAGAAAGAGCACGGCCTTGAATGGAAAGTGGCGGAGTATGACATTGGTTAACCTGTCCAGTCCCGCGGCCTTTTTGCGGTTGAGACGCCGGAGTGCGCTCTGGAGTTCACTGGGTTTTATGACAGGAAGGCGATCAGCCTCCTCGAGTGGTCGTCGAAGGTATCGGCGCTCCTCCCGATGGACACGCTCGGCAAACACACTTGTTTTGGCTTGGGGTTCACAGGCCAGGCCTTGGGTGCCTAGTATGGGGGAGGTATGTGGTCCACCTCGATTGTGAAGTCTCTTGGCAATTTTCCACACATCGCCATCCTCTAGGTTCAATCAAGTCATCGTGTCCTCCCACGCGCGCACTTTGGGCTCGCGTAGCCGGAGACGAACCTCGCGGCGAAGTTGACACTACAGATATTTGTCAATAGTCTCAGTGCTCTATCACTGTAAGATACGTGAATACAGAGAGCACATTGGTTGAACGATTTTTCGGATTTCATGATGTGTGTGTTGACAGGTCCGCAGAAATGTTGTTCCTTTTGCTGCAAAGTGTTCTTAAAGAATTTAATTATGAACGTAAATTAGTTGCACAATGTTACGATGGAGCGAGTGTTATGTCAGGACATTTGAATGGACTTCAAAAAGGAACCAAGAACAATGCTCCTCAGGCAGTTTTTGTACATTGTTTGGCTCACCGTTTAAATTTTAAAACAAAGTTATATATATTTACATCCGCCATGTTTATTTCTCTCGCTTACTACGCGAACTGTCATTTGTATTGGACCAAAATGAATCATAGTGTGACAAACACTGTTTCTTTTGTGTACATCGGGTACAAAAAGTTTGGTAAAAAATGTTGGACCGTGGTACACCGGCTTTGCATTGTATTTTCAACATGCTTAAGTGAACTTCTTCACATATTGAAAAGGCACAAGCCGCCACTGTACTGATCTAGGGAAAGTGACACCCACACAATCAGCAGTGTTGCCAGCTTGGTTTCGCTAAACTAAAATATCTCCTAGGAAATGGTGAAAGACAAAAACGTGTTCCAAATAGCGAGATCTATCACTCGTTTAAATTAATGTAATGACTTTCCTTTCACCTTGTATAGTAGAACATGCGGAAGCAGTGTTCATATGTTTGGTATGCTGACGAGCTCTTGCGATAGGAGAAAAGTGATACGCAAAATACCAGGCATATCCGTCAGATGACTCACTTGGGAATGTGTAACAAACATGCAACATGGAATAGGTATTTCGAGAACAGCTGAAACGCGGAAAAAATAGCCTTTGACGCAAACTGTGTATTGTAACGAAGTGCTACGTTTTTCCTGGAGTTTTTATCTGTCTCTCATGATTTAGCGGTTATGAAAAATAACATAATACAAAATTCCGTTAGCAAGAAGAATTCACGATGCTCACTCAATTTGTCACATTACTAATGCTTCACGTAGGTATACATTAGTCTAAATTGTTAGTACGATGCGTTCTTAGATCGGCCGAACTGCCCCGCGGCGAGGACCAGAGTTATACGGCAAGTCACGGGTATATAACACTAACTACTGAACTAACTTACATTAGTCTCTCCCGCATCACAACAGATGTTGCAATTGATAAACTTCAACACGAACACATTCCCTATATCTCCGAGCTTTACTCGGAAAAGTTCATGTTGACAGATTGCCTGTGTTTCTCTCGTGATTTTGTCCTTCAATTGTTTTAACGCGCGCGGATTCAATGCATTACTTTATTCTGTAACGTTCCTCTAAAATAAAAACCGCATGGAGATAGGTCGGGGGAACTAGGTGACCACAACCCTCTGTCGCCATGCGCACTTCGCAGTTCATGAACTGCCAGCAGTGTGCACTGTAGCTGAATCCTGCAGAAATCAGTCACACAATCTTTCATTTCTTGCTAGTTGCGGAGAAAATAATTTAAAACTGAGTTTCCATAAACGCGTGAGTCAACTGTTGTGTCGTAAATATGAGACTAATAATTCTATGCACACGCACGCGCGCTGCGCACCAAACCCCAACTTTTGCACGTGGTGAGGAACTTCATGAATAATATGGTGATTTTCGGTAAACCAGTATCAATATTTGATCTGAGTAGAAACGTGATCTTGAAGATAAAACCACGCTTCATCAGTGAAGAACATTAAAAGTGGTTCCACGTCGTCATTATGAAGGGACTGTTAAATCCAATTGCAATAATTAAGCCTACACTACAGGTTGTAAAGCATTAACCTTTATGCTTCAGAAGTTTCGTTGCCACAAAAGCTGACGTCTTGGAAACGTTAAATGTTAGTACCTCTAGTGCAAAACGTCTAAGCTATTTTTATTTATGAGAAACGTTAAAGAATGAAGTGTATGGATCAAACCTGCACGCGTTAAACGAATTGAAGAAGGTAACTAGAGAAATACAGGCAATCGGTCAACATGACAATGTTTACTTCTGCGAGTAAACCAGAATTGTTTTCGGAGATACAGGGAATGTGTTCGCGTTGAAGGTTATCAGTTTCATCATCTGTTGTGATGCAGGTAAGCCTAATGTAAGTTAGCATAGAGTTAGTGTTCCGACCAAACAACAATACAAATATAATAATAAAAATATCTGGAAAATTCTCCATGTTAACGGAAGTTTGGGTTGGGAGAAATGTCTTAGAATCTCCATCTGGTGAGCTTAAGTTGTGCTTGTGTAACACATTTAGTATTTATTCGTCTTTTCAGTTTATTTATGCGCGCGCACACAACACACACACACACACACACACACACACACACACACACACACACACACACACACACACACACACACAGAGAGAGAGAGAGACAGAGAGAGAGAGCGAGAGAGAAAGAGGCTTTTCTCTAAAAATGTCATTTTGGGGTTTCAGTAGACCTAAAAACGTGTTTCTGTTGAAATTTCGAATTTTTGGTGAAATACAATACTTCTGCTTACTATAAGTAGCCAAACGGCAGAGAAGTAAAAAGTAAAAGTCCAAGGTAAACGATTGATTCAAAAGTCAAAGTTGACATATAGCCTAAGCAAGTGCTGTCCAACTTAATGTGCTCGCGCACATTTAACTCAAGGCTAAGGAGGCGCGGGTGCCATCACGACCACGTTAAGGCATGTACCCTCCTTTTGGGAGGAAAAAGGGAAAGTACTGGTTAAGGAAGTAATGAATTCATCTTTAGGCGTACAAAACATGCTTCATGGATGTGTACTAAGAACATTTTCGGAAGGAAATAGTTTTGTCATTAAATTTTTAACTAATATTAGAAATTGTCGGAGTAAAAATCTGCTTTTGAAGGGCGCCAGGAACATACATCACGGGCGCCATGGTGCCCGCAGATGCCGCGTTGGACAGCGCTGGCCTAACTTGTTTTAAGTGGCCAGATAAATCATATGAAATAACACTAATTGTCAATAATTAGTTTATTTGTTGTATTATCAAATGCAGCCGACATTAATACTGCCACCAGTTTGCTTTCTGTTCTATTGCTATATGCATCGCGTACATATTCAGCTGGAAATGAGAAGTTATTTTCTTCTTGAATACAAGTATATGATTCTGCTTGTTTACGTTTCCTGTCCCCTCCCCTCCAGTGTTACGTTGGCTCTGCTGCCCAACATTCTACAATAATTGTCCCACATATGGTATTCGTGGTGGACGAAGCGGCCTCTGGGAGGGTTTTTTCGGGTTCTCCGGTTTCCCACGCCACTCATTCCACCAACTGCTCCATTAGCGCCTTTCTATTCATCGATATCGCCTGCATTTCGTGTCACCCTCTTCCTGACCTGGTGCATGGCTGAGCACCTGCTTCCAGGTCCATAGGTTCGTCTGCTGCCGACCCTAAGGAGGCTTTACCCATACGGGGAGAGTAATCCGATGAAGAAGAAATGTTTTCTGACTTGAATAGTGCTTCAAAACGTTATCCTATACCGTAACGTCTTTTACCGCAATAAAGGCTTTGCCCGCATTACTGAATATTGTACCTCCAACTTAAGAGATAAAATGGGGGAATTACTTCAGATTTCCGCATTTGAAGGAACTAAATATGATTTGTTAAAGGATATGGTTATTCATCATATCAACAGAAAATGTACAAGAATAATTAAGCAACCAGGCTTTGGGAATTCTAAATTGGATTTAAATAATGTAATGACTCATGAGTGTGAACTGTCGACTGTATTTCTGTTTCGGAAAGACGAATCTATAGAGAACTGTTGGTTTTGAGTTTAGTTCACACAGACTCTGATTGAATGACCTTGAATTATTGAATGACGTAAGGGTTAGCTGCAATAACTTCTTGAAGCAGAATAAAGCACTGTTTAAGTTGAAAGGAATTAATTATTGATTCTCTTGCACCACATATGTACTGCAACACCTCATGCTAAATGGGTCAAAAAAGGATTTTGCGTAATCTGTTCTGGAATACCTATGTGCTAAAATCACGTGTTTGATGTCCTATGCGTGTAAGGAAAACTCACTAACGTAAGAAGACATTTTGACTGACTTATCTTAAGGCTTTACGGTGAGTATTACGGCGCATAATTAAAGATATTTTTGCTTCGAGAGGTTATTGCTGCAAAGTCTTAACGAAGATGAGGGTGTACGAAAGGAAATTCACAGAAGTGAAGAGTTCGCGTGACCGTTCGACCTCTATCGAATACAATCAGCAGTACTTATCACTTAAATTTATTTTACATCCAGTCTAGAATTATTCTCCAAGTCGGAGTCCTAAATTACTCTTCTCTTAACGTAAATGACAATCATATCCTTCAAGAAACTTTGTCGATTTTTTCAAGTGCATGGACGTAACTGCCCCATATTGCGTGTGATCTCGACGATACCCGACGCTGTAAAAACACAATCGTACTAAACAAGTTATTGTAATTATAGTACTGAGTAATGAGACCGAGAGGTTGCCGGCTCAAACTCGGAGGAGCGCAATGGATTCTTTCGAGTGTAAAAATCTTTAATATAGTTTCTTTCGGAAGGGACGTAAAGTCGGTGGTCCCTTAACGTAGATTTACTGCAGGTAAAAGAACCTCAAGCCTGGTAAAGGCCTCAGAGTAAACTTAGAATGTCTCACGCCCAATATAGAATGGAACGCTGAAGATCATAGCAATTGAAGTACCTTCATTAAAAATACACATGTTTATCAGTTATTTTACTCTTTATAATGCTATAAAATGATAAATTACAAATGGATAAGGGCTACAAAATGTTAAATGTAAAAATCGAAATAGTGAATTTGTGATTCTAAAATCGTAATGATGCGAGGAATACGCACGCCACTGTGGACCACGTGTGAAAGTGTGCTGCATGCGGGCGTCCGCCGGCTGCTGTTTACAATATCAGTCACTGCTGCAGACCCTCAAATAGATTCTGTATGCGGATAAAGTACCTATGTACATCAATGATGTACATAATGTTGCCTGCCTGCCTGCCCGCCAGCCTACCTGCCTGCCTGCCTGCCCGCCAGCCTACCTGCCTGCCTGCGCGCCTGCCTACCTGCCCACCTGCCTGCCTGACCGCCTACCTGCCTGCCTACCTGCCTGTCTGCCCGCCCACCTGCATGCCCGCCCACCTACCTGCCTACCTACCTGCCCACCTGCCTGCCTGACAGCCTGCCTGCCTACCTGCCTGCCTACCAGCCTGTCTGCCCGCCCACTTACCTGCCTGCCTGCCCACCCACATACCTGTCTGCCCGCCCGCCTGCCTACCTACCAACCTGCCTGCCTGACTGACTGCCTGCCTGCCTGTCTACCTACCTGCCTACCTGCCTGCCTACCTGCCTGTCTGCCCGCCCACCTACCTGCCTGCCTGACTGCCTACCTGTCTACCTGCCTGCCCGCCAACCTACCTGCCTGACTGCCCGCCCACCTACCTGTCTGCCCGCCCGCCCACCCACCTGCCTGCCCGCCTTCCTACCTGCCCACCTGCCTGCCTGACTTCCTGCCTGCCTGCCTAACTTCCTGTCTGCCCGCCCACCTACCTGCCTGTCTGCCCGCCCACCTACCTGCCTGCCTGACTTCCTACCCGCCTGCCTGCCTGCCTACCTGCCTGTCTGCCCACCAACCTACCTGCCTGCCTGCCCGCCTGCCCCCCCACCTGCCTACCTGCCTGCCTGTCTGCCCGCCCACCTGCCTGCCTACCTGCTTACCTGCCCGCCTGCCTGCTGCCCACCTGCCTGCCCGCCTGTTTGCCTGCCCGCCTTCCTACCTGCCTGCCAGCCTGCCTGCCTACCCGCCTTCCTACCTGCCAGCCCGCCTGCCTGCCCACCTACCTGCCCGCTTACCTGCGTGCCTGCCTACCCGACTGCCTACGTGCCTCCCTCCCTCCCTGCCTGCCTACCTGCACGCCAGCCTACCTACCTTCCTGCCCACCTGCCTGCCTTGCCACCTTCCTACCTGCCTGCCTGCGCACCTACCTGCATACCTGCCTGCCCGCTACGTGCCTACCTACCTTCCTGCCTGCCCGCCTACCTGCGTGCCCGCCAAGCTACCTGCCTGCCCATCTAACTGCCTACCTGCCTGCCCGTCTGCCTGCCTACCTGCATGCCCGCCTGCCTATCCGCCAACCTGCCTACCTGCATACCTGACTGCCCACCTGCCTGCCCGCCCACCTACCTGCCTGCCCGCCGCCCGCCTGCCCGCCAGCCTACCTGCCTGCCTGCCTACCCGCCTTCCTGCCCGCCTGCCTGCCTACCTGCCTGCCCGCCTGCCTACCTAACTGCCTGCCCGCCTACCTACCCGCCTGCCTGCCCGCCCGCCCGCCTGCCTGCCTACCTGCCCGCCAGCCTACGTGCCTGCCTGCCTGCCTGCCCGCCTTCCTGCCTGCCCATCCGCCTGCCTGCCCGCCTTCCTACCTGCCTGCCCGCCTTCCTACCTGCCTGCCTGCCTACCCGCCTTCCTGCCCGCCTGCCTGCCTACCTGCCTGCCCGCCTGCCTACCTAACTGCCTGCCCGCCTACCTACCCGCCTGCCTGTCTGCCCGCCTGCCTGCCCGCCCGCCCGCCTGCCTGCCTACCTGCCCGCCAGCCTACGTGCCTGCCTGCCTGCCTGCCCGCCTTCCTGCCTGCCCATCCGCCTGCCTGCCCGCCTTCCTACCTGCCTGCCCGCCTTCCTGCCTGCCCGTCCGCCTGCCTGCCCGCCTACCTGCCCGCCTACCTGTCCGCCTATCTGCATGCCTGCCTGCCTGCCTACCTGCATACCTGCCTGCCCGCCCGCCTACCTGCATACCTGCCTGCCCGCCTACCTGCCCGCCTACCCTCCTGCCTGCCTGCCTACCTGCCCGCCAGCCTACCTGCCTGCCCCCCTGCCCGCCTACCTGCCTGCCTGCCTGTCCGCCTGTCTGCCAACAGTCTGCGCTTCTGTACGTTCTACTTTCATCTAGGGACCTTGCGGTGCACCTCCCTTAGAAATCAATGAACGTAATGTGCAGTCAATTACTATTACACTATTACTTTAATTTTGATGCAAAGAACAATAATTTTTCCTCATGTTACTCGTACAAAACAGATGCCCGACTGTTTCATAGCACCTGTGTTATGAATGCGCTTGCGAGTGATATTATTGGCCTTTTTAATTTAAGTAATGAATGCATTATTTTCAATTGGTAGCTACGTAGCTTTACTAATTATTGCCGACAACAATAGTTTCGCAGTACAGTTATAAATGCTTAATTTATCGTCGTCAACAGTGGTTCTGCTCTGTAACGATAGTTATAATATTTTTAGTGTTGTATAATTTTTACTAAGTCCATGGGAATTCTTACCGACAGGGATTGAAAACAAGAAACCTGTAATATAATAATATAATCAAATCAATAATGAACAAGATAGGCATTGGACACAGCACCGATGTCCAACATTTGCGAAAGAAGGTAGGTTGGATTTACCTCTTCCATTATACGCAGACTTTGCCACTCTTTAGCACTCAGAGGTTACATTGTGTTGCAGTGGCGGCTTGGTTACATTTACGTTTACTTTGATTTACGAGAGCACTTTCAAGTCTTATGTAATAAACATCTGTTCCTTAGCGACTCCTTTGGTAATGCTTATGTTTAAGAAGTCTATCAATATTTGGCGCCAAAGTCCAAATGCATAACCTTAGAAGATACACCAAGTGATCGTCGTGAAACCCACTGTGATACAAACTTTTAGTATACCTAGTTCAATTTGCAGAAACTCTGTTCGCAATATATGTAGAGCTATACTCACTCTTATACCCACTATACCTACTTACAAATGCTTATTTGTCTATCTACTTCATTTTAATCCACATAAGCACTTTCAGATATTATCTTATTGCTAATCTTCTTGTAGGTGCAAGGGGAATATGGGAATACAGTAGGCTTTAAGTGATAGTGAAATGTTTTAAGAACTGGTTGCTATGCAATGAATTTGAAATTTCGTTCTCTTTGCAAGGCCAAGCGGTAAAACAACGAATACCGTATTCCTATTTGAGAAAATCATAAGTATCGGCAAATTCAAACAAATAATAAAGACTATCCCGGAAATGCTTCACTCAAAAGAAAAAAGAAGTATTTTACATAAATAGTGTTTTAACGAGATCCACATTTTTAATTTTCATTTCATTTTCATTTTATGTCTCTTACTGTTTATCATTTATGCAAAAATCATCCAGAATGAGGAGGTCTTCTGAGAACATTCACAAAAAATTCAAGGTATAACATAGAAACTGCCATGCAATCACCTGGGGTCCAGGGTTCATTTATAACCAAGTCATTTACCAAATTCAAAGATATCCATGCTACGTGTGAAAAACATGTCAAGTCAAAATGGCATAGGAAAGCTGTTGAGCGTCCTAAAAGTTTTATGAACACAGTGACCAATAAACTGACTGTAAGGGGTACTTAATATCATGAAAGAATTAAATGGAACCATGAAAAACTCATGCCTATATTGTCTTGAATAATGTTTTTAGACAGTTGATAGTAAAAGTCGGGCTTTTAGCAGTTCACGTTCAACCTCTCGGCCTGCGGCTTCGTTTCGGAATCACACCTACTCACAAAATAAAATCTTAATTTTAACCCTTCTATCTATCATGAATAGCTATTGTGCCATACATGACCTGCCATTGCGAGAAATATTGTCTAATTCTCGAGTTTTTCATGATTTGCTTCACTTTCGTGCAGAAGCGGGTGATTCTATCCTGAAAGAACATGTTCAAACGTGTTCGGAAAATGGAAAACATACATTTGTTCAATGAATTAATCTAATTATACTCTGAAAAACTGAAAGAACAAATTGTAAAGCACGTTTATATTTCTTACGCATTTTCTATAATCTCAAACGGAACTGTTGATATTGCACGAACTGACTTCTTGGCTTAAGACTGGTCAATAATAAAATTAATATTTAATGTAAAGGCAAGGCGACAGTGTGCGAAGACATTTTAGGTATTGTACCACTGAATGAGCTTAATGTTGAAGCAATTTTTGAAAACATCTTAAATTGTTCAAAAGACCGGTATTGATATGTCAAACATGACAGGTGAGGGATACGATGGATGTTCTGTGATCGGAGAAACTAGAGGTGGTTAACATGGACGTCGGGAAGGGGGGTTAATGAAGTTGGAAGTTAATGAATTTAATATGCAGTCAATTACTGCACATTTTTAGACTGTTGTTTTAATTTTGATGCAAAGCACAATTTTTCCTCAGGATACTCGTACAAAAAGGACACTTTATTGTGTCATAGCACTTGAGCTAAGAAAATGTGCTCGCCAGTGATGTTGTTCACATTTTTAATGTAAAAAAGTAATAAATTATTTTCAATTTTCAATATTTCACATTTGCTAACTATTGCCCCCAACAGTACTTTCGAACTACAGTTATAGGTGTTTATTTTATTATCGTCAACAGTGGTTCCGCGCAGCAAGTTAGTTGTACAACTTTTATTTTTGTACATATCTTACCGACAGAGATTGAGAACACCAAACCTGTAATAATGTAATCAAATCAAACCAATTCCACACACATGCATGCGCGCGCACACACACACACACACACACACACACACACACACACACACACACACACACACACACACACACACACCCACGTGCGTAAATTATTATGAAGGCAAATATTATAATTCACAACTTTTATTCTTTTTGACAACCGAATAATTAATTAATATTGTTTGTTTGCAAAGTTCCAGCATGCGCCTAGTCGTACAAGAAGTCTGCCAAGGTCCATGGTGGCTAAACTTTCCCCAAAAGGTACCCGAAACCAATATACCTTTATTGTTCTTCACATAAATTAACCCTCGTTGTAAATTATCTCAACCAAGTGCAAGACTTTAGCAAGACCATAAAGCAAATAATAGGCTTCTTCAGAGAGAGCTCGCCAAGAAGATGACTGCTTCCAAACATTCCATTATTGTGTGAAATGAGATGATTCAATGAGTCAATGACAACTTGCGGAGGGGGACTTAGCACCTCAACAGAAAGTCGATCTTTCGTACTTTTGTACCTCACGGAGCAACCCCCGGGAGGATGGGTGAGGTGAATGGACCCGAAGGCGGCCAGAACGTTGCCACGACGGAGCAGCGTTCTGGCTCAAACCGGTTCTCCCCTCCCCTTCGGGTTTATACTCTCAAGGGGGACGCGGGACTTGAAAACCGCCTACTCACCCCCTCGGGCTTGTACCATCCCATGGGGCCCTGAAACCAGTGGGCTCGTCTTCCATTCAGATTTCAGAGCGCACTTGTTCCCCCTGTCACGCTGCTGCCGCAACGCTCGCCGACGCTTCCAAACGTTAAAGAACCTAACGGGATGAAGGGTGAAATGTAATGATTAATGTAACGAAATTGAGGTACAGAAAAGTCGGAGGATATGGAAACCCGCCCCACCATTCGCCTGGCGACCCCATGAAACCTCAGAAGAAAACCATGAGTCAGGAAGGTTCGCCGCTGGGATCGAACATGCGACCTCCCGAACGGAGGCCACAGACGTTACCACCTGAGTCAGCCCGCTCGGTATGAAACGAGATGGCCAGCAAACTATAAAAGTATTTTTTTTTTCCAGGATAATACTATAAAGAAATTATTTCCACTTTAGAGGAACTAGAAATAAATGGCAATACTACCACAAAACAACTCGCTTCTCAACTTCTTTTGGGTCCAGCTGTCGACTAGCCCTTAAACCCTACTCATTCACTATCTCACTCACTCAGTAACTTACTCACTCATTCACTCACTCATTCACTCACTCATTCACTCACTCACTTACTCACTCATTCACTCACTCACTCACTCATTCCCTTACTCACTCATTCACTCACTCATTCACTCACTCATTCACTCACTCAATCATTCACTTACTCACTCATTCACTTACTCAACTTCTTTCGGGTCCAGCTGTCGACTAGCCCTTAAACCCTACTCATTCACTATCTCACTCACTCAGTAACTTACTCACTCATTCACTCACTCATTCACTCACTCACTCACTTACTCACTCATTCACTTACTCACTCACTCATTCCCTTACTCACTCATTCACTCACTCATTCACTCACTCATTCACTTACTCACTCACTCATTCACTTACTCACTCACACACTCACTTACACACTCACTCACACACTCACTCATTCACTTACTCACACACATACTCACACCTACTCACACACTCACTCACACCCTCACTCGCTCACTCACTCATTCACTCACTCTCACACTCACTCACACATTTACTCACTCACACACTCAACCGCTCACTCACTCACACACTCACTCGCTCACTCACTCACTCACTCACTCATTCACTTACTCACTTACTCACACACTCGCTCACTCACTCACAAACTCACTCACACACTCACTCACTTACTCACTCATTCACTTACTCATTCACTTACACACTCACTCATTCACTTACTCACACACACTCACTCACACACTCACTCACACACTCACTCACTCATTCACTCACTCATTCACATACTCACTCACACACTCACTCATTCACTTAATCACTCACACACCCACTCACTCACACACTCACTCACACACTCACTCTCTCACTCACTCACTCACTCACTCACTCATTCACTTACTCACACACTCGCTCACTCACTCACACTCACTCACACACTCACTCGCTCACTCACTCACTCATTCACTTACTCACACACTCGCTCACTCACTCACACTCACTCACTCACACACACTCAAACACTCACTCATTCACTCACTCTCACACTCACTCACACACTTACTCACTCACACTCACCCGCTCACTCACTCACACTCACCCGCTCACTCACTCGCTCACTCACTCACTCGCTCACTCACTCGATCACTTACTCACACACTCACTCACTCATTCACTTACTCACTCACACACTCACCCGCTCACTCACTCGCTCACTCACTCATTCACTTAGTCACACTCTCACTCACTCACACTCTCACTCACTCACTCTCTCACTCACTCACACTCACTCACTCATTCACTTACTCACTCACACATTCACTCTCTCACTCACTCATTCACTTACTCACTCACACATTCACTCTCTCACTCACTCATTCACTCACTCACTCACTCACTCACACTCTCACTGATGACTTTTGCACAGCTCGTAAACCATAAGAGATAGACCAAATATCTTCTTCTTCTTGTTTGGTTCAACAGCCTTATTAGGCCAAAAGTGCTCCAATAATGCACCTCCATCCAACTCTATCCAGCGCTATGGTTTACATTGATATGTATGCATATAATGGATCGGCGAGAGACCTTTTTACATGGATTATTATCTTCATCCTACACAAATACCCTAGCCATCTCACTCTAGTCACCTTAATTACTTTAGTTACATTTGACTGTTTATAAAAATTATATAATTCACAATTATATCTAATACGCTAAAACGCAGTTTCGTTCACAGGCTCATAGATCTTTCTCAATACTTTCCTTTCAAATACCATCAATCTTTCTCTGTTCTGTTTATTTAGGGTCCAACTCTCTGAAACATATAATACCGCTGGTCTAATCAAATGTTTTATACAGCGTGCATTTTGTTTTTATAATCAGAAGATGGGATTGGAGTTGCTTCTTTAACCCATAATAACATCTATTAGTGATCTTCATCCTTGAGTTTATTTCTGTAGCAACGTTGTTATTACTCGTTATAACAATCCCAAGGTGTTTAAATTGTGTAAAAATTTCAAATTTATAATTAGCAATTACAATATCATTCCCTTGTATGTTCTTTGTTTGTAAATATTTCGTCTTCTTTTCATTGATCGTTAATTTTATCTTCTTCGCTACCTTTTAACTTTCTCTACTGGTAAGTAGTGTAAGTATTGTATTCCACCCAAAAATTCGATGTCGACATTTCACCGGAAATATATGTTTTGAGACCCGCTGAATCCAAAAATAGCATTTTAAGAAAAGGATCCGTATGTGTCTGTCAAACTGTGGACAGTATAACTCAAAAACGAAAAGTCGGTTAAAAATCAAAGTTGGTATTCAAGATTAATGTCTTTCAAGGATGCGACACGAAGATTTTGAAGAAAATGGCCCCACCCTAAACTACCATTTACATGGAAAATTTTTCGAAAATTTTGATTTTCTTAAAAATGGCTCTAACGATTTTGATTAAATACCATATGTTTAAGCTATTTGTATGACAAATGAAATGTATATTTGAATTTTCTGGCTATAGGCTATGCAGTCGTCTTTACTCTGGATGACTTTCGAATAACTCGTAAACCGTAAGAGGTAAACAAAATCTTCTTCCTCTTCTTCTTCTTCTTCTTCTTCTTCTTCTTCTACTTCTTCTTCTTCTTCTTCTTCTTCTTCTTCTTCAGATTGCCCTCCCCTTATGTAAGACTTACACCCCCTAAGACTTACAAGCCAGTGCCTAGGGTCAGGCGCCTGTCGGGGAGCACAGGAACCTATGGACCGGACAGAGTGAAGACCTGGAAGCAGGTGGTCAGCCAAGCACCAGGTATGAGAGTGAGGAAGAGGATGATATGAAATGCAGACGCATTGGATGATTGGAAAGGTGATAATGGAGCAATTGGTGGAAAGAGTGGCGGGGGAAACCGGAGCACCCGGAGAAAATCCGCCCTGACGCCACTTCGTCCACCAGGAATACCACATGCGGGTCCCTGGAATCGAACCCGGGACGCCTAGGTGGTAGGTGAGCGCGCTAAGTGCTCGGCCACGGGACCGCCTAGACAAAATCTTACTATACAAAAAATGTAGACCTCGCTAAAACACAATTTATTTATTTATTTTTTTTTTTTTTAAGCGAACCATTTTGGAGATATTGCTTGTTATTTGTGTCAGTTTCGGAAAACTTAAAACCTTCGTGAAGTGGAACATCGTTTTTATTTATTTATGCCAACAAGCTTACTGCTGGTGTTTTTGAACACACGAGCTTTGTGTGGGCAATGTTTTAAGAGATTGAATCATAACTGAAAAATTCAATGCCCTATCCACGATTTGAACCACGGATCTTTCGCTATTCGAGCAGCTGCTTTAACCACTAAGCTACCATGGCCAACTTGCCAGTACGACATTAATTTCCCCAGTTGATTCGTACTTTTCTCGGTTGGAGAGGGAACCACTTCGGAGATATTCCTTGTTATTTGTGTCTGTTTCGGAAAACTTAAGTTTTCGTGAAATCCAACATCGTTGTTCATTTATTTTATATGTTAAGCGTGTAAAGAGAACGGGATTTCAAAGCTTCAAAATATTTGACTATCGTACAAAGCTTACTGTATTCTCATATTCCCCTTGCACCTACAAGGAAATAAGCAATAATTTGTACAAATGTTTATCTCAAGTAATACGAAGGAGATATAGGAATAAGAGTTTGTAAGAATGGTTAGTACAAGAGTAGAGAAAGCCATGAGAGTGCAACACATCAGATTTTTCTAATTTATGAAATAATTGTCTCACTTCTCTTTCTTCTGATCGCTCAATTATGTCTTTATCATCGGCATACTCTAGCAGTTCGGTAGATTTAAAGAATATATTTCTTCTTGTGTCCATACCTAATTCTCTAACCACCTTTTCACTATACAAAAATGCAGATCTCGTTAGAACACACAATTTATGTCCAAATGCATTTTTTGGGGAGGAGTGGACCATTTTGGATATATTCCTTGTTATTTGTGCATTACTTATACTTTTCTCAAATGGAAGGTCCTTATTCACTTTATCTCTTGGCCGTGCAAAGAAAACGAATTTCAATGCCCTCATATAGCGACCAGGTTTAAAAGATTTGACTATCGTTCAAAGCCTACTGTATTCGCATATTCCCCTTGTACCTACAAGAAAATTAGGAATAAGATAATTTCTACAAATGTTTATCTGTATTAAACATGAGGAAGTTAGAGGAATAAGTGTTTGTAAGAATAATTAGTACAAGAGTAGAGAAAGTCATGTGAGTGTAACGTAGCAGAACCTTCCACATGTATATTACATCAATTAAGATTTACTTCAGTGTAGTGTAAATAAGAACTGCTTAACCTAAAACCGCTTGAGCAAAACATGATTCGCATGGGATGGATACAAGAATGAATTTTCATACGAATAGTGTAGTACAGCAAGTCCTCGAATTCACTTGATAATTTTCCAGAAACTAATGAATGGACACGTCTGATACCAAAAGAATTCTGTGTGTGCGTGTGTGTGTGTGCGTGTGTATGTGTGTGTGTGTGTGTGTGTGTGTGTGTGTGTGTGTGTGTGTGTGTGTGTGTGTGTGTGTGTGTGGGTGGGTGGGCGGGTGGGTGGGTGGGTGTGTGTGCGCGCCCTTCAGTGAACAGCAAAACTCAAAAAGGAAAAGTCGATTTAATATCAGCTTGGTATTTAAGCTCAGCATCTTCCAAGGATGCGATACGATTATCAAGAAAATCCCCATCCCAGACAACCCCTTATATGGAACATTTTTCTAAAATTTTGATTTTATCAAAATTGCTCTAAGTGTTTTGATTAAAATCCAATATGTTTAAGATATTTTCATGATAATGAAATGTACCAGGGCCGTTCAATAAAGAATGATCATTATGTTCTCAGGGTATTAAGTTCTTATGCTAAAATTGAATCTTGTGATACTCTGTTAGCTTAATGTGTCATAAACATGCCTTACTAGTATTATTGTTGGCACTCGTGGTTTCCGCCTGTGAAAGGCAGCCAAACTGAGACATCTTCAAATACTACCTGCCGCAAAAATGGAGTTGACAATATGCAACCTTGCAATTCTGCTTTCGTCTAAAAAATCTTCAGCTGAGGCCCATACAATGATACAGGAGGCCTGTGGGGAGTATGTTCTTCCCTGCAGCACAATTCGAAGTTGCTTTAAATTGTTTGAAGGAGGGAGACAATATCAAAGTAAGGTGGACCTGGCATTCCAGTTATTGCTCGTATGGAAGAAAACATCGACACCGCTACTGTCATTGTGGGAGAGAATTGGCGAATAACCTTACCGACACTTTCTGAAATATTAAACATTTCACCAACATGTTGGTGACAGAAAATTTACACGAGACCTATTTGTGAACGGTGGGTTCCAAGACTGTTGATTCCCGAACAAAGGCACATTCGCGCACATGCATCCAGATGATGTTGATTTTAGGGGAAGAACCGTAGTTTCTTTCCAGGTAACCACTGTTGATGAAACTTGGCTACTAATAAGAGGTGGAATCATAACTGAAAAATTCAATGTCATAGCCGGGATTTGAACCATGTATCTCCCGCTTCACGAGCGGCTGCTCTAGCCACTAAGCTACCATGGCCAACTTGGCAGTACGATATTAAATTCCCCAACAGATTCGTACTTTTTCGACCACAAGGGAGTCTCACATCAGGGATAAATACCCCAAGGGTGACTTACAATAGTAGGTACTTTATGTCCCGGGTCTAAGTAACCTTTAGATGATAATCCCTTGTGGTCTACCGGGAAAAAGTATATTTCTGTGGGTAAGCCACACAAGCCAGAAATGATTTTTAAGTTGCGATCTACTTGGAGTCTCTGAAATACCATTGAAATAGTCTCGTCGGACTTCATTGCTGACTTCTTCCTTCTTTAACGTAACCCCGTGGCACAACAGCCCATGCAGGCCAAGGCTTACCGCCCGACCGCTGCACAGTGGGCCAGATGCCAGTCAAAATGGGACAAACGTATTTTTATGGAACGATTGACCTCAATAACGGATAAAACTAATATTAACAGCTATGAAACACATATCAGTTCATTAACGTAACATAATTTGTTATTTAGTGATCTTATCTCAAATAAATGGATGCGTTTTATGAACTATCGTACTCCACACCAGTTTCGAATGCTGACATTGTCCATGCTTGCTCCCTCTTCTTCCCCTTGCAAGTGGGATTTGTGGTGGACGAAGCGGTGCTGGAGCGGGTTTCCTCCAGGTTCTCCGGTTTCCCCCGCCATCTCATTCCACCGGTGCTCCATTTTCATTTTTTAGCGAATTGTTCAGCAGATCACTCACTGTATTATGGCGAAAACTTTTTCTTGTACGATGACTGTGATAGGCACTGGGGGTTGTGGTTGCAGAAGATCTTAAAACCCTCTATTGGCCGTGAAAGTTTTATAGTAGAAGACGGTAGTATAGGATGGTTTGTGGGTAGAAGTGTTTTTTTTCCTGTAAGTCTGTCGTTTAGGCTTGTGGAAAGGGCCTTTGTTTGTATAAGGTATGGTTATGGTACAGTTTTTTTTTCCCGCTAAGGATTTGTCGGTTATTTTTTCTGTTATGTGTTGCCTAGGGCAAGTCTTGGTCTTTCATATCGTTCTCCGGGGTCTAAGTCGTACTCCCCCAGTCCCTGTATCAGTTGGGTGAAACTGGAGGGTAGTTTGTCAAAAAACGGTTTTGAAAGGATGAGCATGTATTGTTTGACGGAAGGGAAGTGGAAGTCCTTTTGGATTGTAGCGTTAAGGATACCAAGGAGAGTTAGTTGCTGTTATTAGGTAGCGGGATTGAGATACTTCCAGCAGGCGGAGGTGACTTTGTGCTGCGACTCCCCAGACCTGACAGGCGTATGTGAATGCTGGTCGAAGGGCTTATTTAAACCACAGTAGTTTGTTATCCAGGGATAGATGTGGTTTTCTGTTGTGCAGCGGGCATAGCATCAATATTCTCTTTTTACCCGGCTACTGCCGTCTTCCAAGTGCGACTTTCATGTCAGTTTGACGTCTAGGGTAACACCCAGGTATAGGTCGCGCGTTACTTCTTGACGAATGAAAATTTTATATGAAAGGTTGAATGCGAGTCTCTACTCAGCTTTTGCGGGAACGAGAGAGAGGAGGTACAGTCTGCAGTGAGATGACGCGCATGCTTCTGAGCTGAAGTAGTACACTACAAATCAATTTATGACACTTGCAGTAATATCAGCCACACGTATTATACACTATACCTCTATAACTGTTTCCACTTAACTTTCTTGCATTTATTCTATTCCCGACATCTCTCCCTCGTCTGAATTGCTATTTTCGTTGCATGCATACATACATCCGTACCGCACAAAACTTCTGCAGTCGACTGTATACACAAACGCGACAGAGGAAAACAGAGGTGTCTGTTATCGTAGCATAAACATTTGCTGACCTGTTTATTAAGGGTAGGCTCACTCATTGGATTTCTGCTCAAGGTCATTCGTCAAGAACGAACGCGCAACCTATAATTTACTCATTTGGACCAGGGCACGGCTTCACCCGCCAGGCGGATAGGTGCGACGTCTTCCATTGGACGACGGCCAAAAGTTATAGTTTGGCATCTTCTGCGGCTGGATGCGTAACCGCCAGCGATTAAACCAGGTGGTCAGCAGATCAGCAACATGCTGGATGCGTCTGGCTGACGTATAATGTTTTGAAGACATCGATGTTACGGCGGTATCATCCGCGAATAGATAGAGGGAGCACCGTGGCAATGTGGGAAGGGTGTTAATATAGAGAAGGAACAATGTGGGGCCCAGTACACTGCCTTAGGGTACCACAACACGTATGGGTTGGGAGGAGGAAGTTGCACCCTCGTAAGCAACGAAAAAGGTTCTGTCCTGGAGATAGCACTGCAGTAGGTGGATGAGGTAGAGTGGAACTTGATCGGTGAGGAGGCGGTAGAGAAGTCCCTTATGCCAGACGCTGTCGAATGCCCTTGTTACATCCAGCAGTAGGGTTGAGACATAATGACGCCGGTTGAATGCAGTGTATACCTCGTCTACCAGCCGGAGAAGTGGTGGACAGTGGAATGCGATGTTCATAAGCCGAACTACTCAGGTCTGATTGTGTTGTACCTATCCAGGGTACGTCTTAATCGTGCCTGTACGACATTTTCTAAGAGCTTGCTCAGAACAGGTAGTAGGCTAATGGGCCTATAGATCCCTGGAGAGGATGGATCCTTTCCCGGCTTGCAGATGTTAATAACTTTCGCACACTTCCAGGCTTGAGAAAAGTGCGAAGTTCTAAGTATTCCGTTGAAAAGGTGGATCAGGAACTTTAGCCAGGTATGCGGCAGGTCTTTGAGAGCGGCGTTTGTGATGCCTTCAAATCCTCGAGCCTTGTAGGGGGCAAGCTTGCGGATGTATTCTGAGATCTCCTGCACCGACATTTCCTCAAGATCAGAGTAGTCAAAAAGAAGCTGGAGGACATTAATAGCCTCAGATTGAACCTGGTGTACGTGATTCTAGTCACCTGGCTCCGGCGCCACGATGTTTCCAGAAACTGAGCTTGCAGTTGGGCTTTTTCTCTTCCCGACTGTGCTATAACCTGGCCGTGTCGAAGAGATGGTCTTTGTTGTGGAATCCCATGAGTGTTCTGAGAGTCCGCCATAGAGAACCATCCTCCTGTTTTAGGTAGGAAAGGTGGGACTTTCGTTTGTGGTTTGAGTAATGTCGGAGTTACTGTAGACGGTGATATATAGCTTTGTTCTCCAGGGACCTGGAGAACTGGTAACGTCTCTGGGCTCTGATTTTGTTGTAGATGAGAGCCCTTATCGTCTGTGGCAGAGACGCACTGTTGAATTGATGCAGTGTTGGCCTTATTGATTCGCTTTTCACTGCAGCAACTAAGGCCTCCGTCATGTTGTTAACCATGAGTTCCACTTCCTGGGAAGCGGTACAGGGGTCAAGACATGGTTGTACTGATTTAATATGTTGGTGAACTCGTTCCAGTTTGTGGTCCGAGGGGAGGGGACGGGCCGTGACAGTTTATATTGAGGCATCGATGGAAAGGTGATTGGACAGGGTAGTGATAAAAAAGAGAGCTGGTGCTGTGTAAAGAATTAGATGAGGTGCACATTTTTAACCAGAGCTATATCAAGCTCTTCAAGAAGTCTGCGGTCACCTATTGGATGGTAGGTGAGTTGGGAACCTGGACTGAGATGGCTCTCGAAGTCACATAAACGTTTAACTTTTGACCTCGGTGGGAGATGCAGGTGGAGTTCCAATTTAAGTGGTTGCTGTTGTAGTCACCTGCGGCTATGGTTGGTACTGGGGAGAACAGTAGATCTAGTTCTCCATCAATTAATTGTCTTGTTTGTGCTACATAAACGGAGAACAGGTATTTGGGATGTTAAGTTGAAGGTGGCAAGTGGAGTCGTTAACATAGATTGCTGTTCCCCCATGGCCATCTTCTCGGTCCTTCCGATACATCTCATTCCAGGTAGTTTCATTTGTATATGTGGCTGCAGGTGTGTTTCCTTTACTACTAGTACCTGAACTTTATGCATCGCCAGAAAGTCTGTTGGTTCTTCTCGCCTAGACCGCCGCCCGCTTGCATTCCAGAAACAGATGGTAAATTTGGAGAAATTTGGATTTAAGTTAGGCGTACTAGATTTTTCTTGTATGACACTGCTGGAATCTTTTAACATCCTTGTTACGTGCCTCTTGTGTCTACTCAGACAATTGACAAATGGATATGTTTGCTGAATTTATGATCCGAGATCAATGAATTAGCACTTTATGGACTCTAGCATAGAAGTAAAACTGGGGGTCTTTCTTTGCAAAAGTCGTGCAGTTTCAAGCGTATTTACTCGTAAGTCAAATGCGCTACTACTTATCTCCCTTCCAGAAGAAATCACTGAAACACTTCTTTCGTACATGAATTTGATGTGTTTAGACCTACAGTATTTTGTTGATGGTCACGGATTTTGCCAGTACACTGTTTTTGTATTAACCTCTTCACCATACAGCAAAATCGGAACAAAGGAGACCAAACAAATTTCTGTATCAGGTAAGTAACTAACTCTCATCAGTATACGTGTGCTTAAGTTCTTGATGACCATGCTGTCATCATACCCCAATTTGCTGAATAACTTTAGGTTACCCTGTTTAAAAAAATTAGTTGGAATGGATTCCATCCGTCGAAGTGTATGGTCTAGCAATGCTTGTAAATGTACTCGCATTTCAGCACTAACTTCTGTGACATTAATCTATTATTTGTTTGGGTAACACAACTTAGCCTGCTGTACCTTGTTATATGCTAGGAATAAGTCAGCATTTCTATTCTTTGCTCCGAAACTTAATACTGAATTTGTCATCCATTATGCATTCTAATGCTTCAGTGCTATTGCTTCTATTTAAAATTTCAGAAGGATAGTTCTTAAATAAAAGCAATAATTTGGTGGCTTTGGTGAGATTGCTTAATGCAGTTTCAAGCACTTTCCATGCATCGGCTTTCCAAGACCTTTTTAGACTTAACTGAGCGGCAGAAGAAGGTTCCTCGGTACTAGCTGGTTCTCGGGGATTCTTTTTTCTTTGCGTGTCTTCGATTTCATGCTACTTTCTGAAAACAATTCTTGTTTTCTTTTCTTTCTTTTTTTTGTGGGGTTGCCAAGGGGAGTTGAGGAAGTAACGAAATGCCAAAATCCTTAAACAATAACTGTACTTTAGTTGAATATCTTGCTTATTTCTGTAGGAGGTTTGTGCATCGGTCTACAAAATGATGCAGAACTCCTGAAGTTTTTAGTTTTCAGGTGAATACAGAGCCAACAATCGTCCAGCCCTTGTAGTTCTCACGTCAAAATTCTAAGAAATGAATTTGGCCGGGATTATACAAAAGCCCGCAAGTTCTAAAAGCTGCAAGTCTGTATGAGGCGCGAAAGACCACATTTCCGAGAAACAGGCTTGATGCACGATAATGTACGGCCGCATATTGCCAATGCTGTTACTAAACGCCTTGCAAAAATCAATGTGAAGGGCATCCCTCGCCCTCCCTATATCCGGATTTAGCCCCGGGAGATTTTTTCCTATTCCTTAACATGAAGAAACATCTTCATGGGAGGCATCATCCATCATCAGTAACGGTAGTGAACGCTACGGATGCGATTCTCAAGGACCTTAAAAAAAAGGTTTCTCGCACGTCTTTGCAGACTGGGAGAAACGCTGGGACACATGCATCTTATCCAAAGGAGACTATTTTGAGAAGGACCATCAAGATTATGCGGATGAGTAGAGGTATGTTGTAAAAAAATTATGATCATTATTCAACAGCCCTCGTGTACCCATCTTGAATTTTCTGGGAATGCCCTCAAAAGTAATCTTCATTCTGAATGACTTTTGCATATCTGGTGAACCCTAAAGTACAGACAAAATATTACTACACAAAAATGTAGATCTTGTCATAAAACGAATGATGTCACACCTTTTTTCCTTTTTCTTGTGGTGGAGTGTATCGATATATTCCTTATTATTTGTTTGAATTTTCCAAAACCTATAGTTTTCCCAAATAGGAACCCATTATTCATACTTTTATCTCTTGATCATTTAAACAGAACGGAATTTCAAAGCTATCGCATACCGACCAGCTTTAAAATATTTTACTATCACTTAAAGCCTACCTTATTATCACAAAATTGCAGCTATAACCTGGAAATTAGTAACAAAATAAATTTCTGCAAATATTTATCTAACTGCCTCTGTAATCTGGTGGTTAGCATGCAAGCGTTCTAAACCAGAGGTCCCGGGTTCCATTCCTGACTGGAGGGTGGCTATGCTTGCTTACCCAGGATTATTCCCCATCCTCCCTAGAGTCTGAAAATATGAAAAAGAGGGAGAGAGAGTTTAATATAATGCATCACCAAAGTTAAAGCAACCCAAAAATGAACACCATTGCAAGTGATTGCTGTTGAGCATTTTTCCAAAGGTAAAAAGCCGCCTATATGTCAGATAGGCGGTTCATAAATGGAATACAAGAGATAAAGGGTACAGACACAGAGAGGACACCTCGCTCACCTCGACCTACACAGATATATTGTGGCTAACACCCCCATGACTCAAGGATAAAACGAGGGAACCGAAGGTGCCACACAGGGTCGCAGCTAGACAGGCCACAGAGAAGCGCGGAAGTCCCTAACAAGATCTCATCCCGGCGCCAAGCGCCGCCAAGCAGCCATCACACCGCGATTTCGGTGTCGCACCGAGCTTCTCCCTCACGACGGAGGACAAGACCTTCCAAACGCCACCTAGCGCAGTAGTTACCATGCGCAATTATCCGCGCCATCTGCCTGGCACTGCCAACACTGCACGCCTGAAAGGTGATAAGGAAATGGAATGAAGGGAAATGGTGGAAAGGAAACCGTGGTATGAAATACTGCACCCCAGCATTGGCCTAAGTGACATGGGGAAACCACGGAAAAGCCTATGTCAGAATGCGCGGCCGCGGGGATCGAACCGGTGACCTCCTGAATGCGGGTAAATGGAACATAAAAATGTTTATCTCTTAACATGATATATATAGAGGAATAAGCTTTTGTAAGAATAGTTTGTATAAGAGTAGAGAAAGTCATGTGAGTGCAACAGAGCAGATTTTTGTAATAATGTGTCTTCAAATTACATGTGCGATGAAGAATTCTAAGTGGAATTTTAATCGCCCTCTGCATGCGTTAAACTTAAACTCTACTGAAAGAGAAGTATTCGAAACTTTGGCGAGACACGCCGCTACCTTTAGGTTATTAATAAGTGGCAAGAAGTTGCAGACATGTCTTTGCTGGAACGCAAAGATCGCCGCTCGTTAACTGAGAAAACCTACAAACAGATATGCATCAGATTCTTCATATATAAATTTAACTGAAAGTTGAAATACCTAAAATTCATGTATCTCGGTAGGAGTAGCAAACTTTAGAATCGTTCAGACATAACTAACCAAAATTTAATGGGAACGAAAAGGAGTTTGAGTTACTCAAAGCGAATGCAGCAATATCTTGAACATTATATTTAGTTTTCAATATTTTAATTACATAAACGTTCTACCGTATATATTGGTGACACAGAGCAAGATGACTCGCGCCAACATGTGATGTTCGCGATCGGTGGGTTCCGGTTTCCCTTGGGATGGCCGCTTTGACTTTATGTTTATTCATGGTTTTCCCTGGCTTGTAGGCGAATGCTGGGGCTATTTATGTAATGTTGCGAATTTTCCTGTACTCCGCTTTCGCTCATTTCACATTCTTATCATATTTTAGGGACGAAGGATCAGGCGAGTGGATGGCCGGCGAGGTTTCTTGGCAGTGAGTTTACTCTGAGGAACCACCTATCTGTCTTAGCGTCCGTTGTGTGAGAGATCTCTCCCTGGAGAGAGGTAGGCTGTGGGAGGTCCCTTCGGTGCGGCGATGGGATGTAATGTCTGAAGATGTTAGGGATACCGGCTGATTCCGAGCCTGCCGCCCCGAATCTACTTGCCTTCATGTGCGCTTAAGTGCCGAAACTCCGCTTCCTGATAAACAAAGTTTGGAGTTCGGTGACTCAGAAGGATACCAGTATTTGGTTATTGACCCTGTGTGACCACTGGAATGATGTGTTCTGAAGCCTCAGGGGCAAGTTCATAATAACAGTAGAAAGAAAGTAACTATGTATGGGAAACAGTTCCGAAATAAGAGTCCTCTAACTTTGCACTAACGTGATAATTCCAGTATGCTGCTTGTAACTGGTTCCAAAGAGTACGTTGCATTACAATTCAAACGGTTAAAAATATTTAATATTATGTATAATCTTGGAACTATTAGTGCTTTCAAGTTAACAACGACCACTTACAGCAAACTAGATTTAATTATGCTTTGGAGCTCTTGCGATACATACGCAAAACACAATCATCTGTGATGGCATTTTGGAGCATATAATGATTAGCATCGTATAAATGGATGCAAAACGGTTGCTAAGATGCTGATGGACTGAATTCCTTAATGCGAGCTAGTAAGCAAGCAGTATAATAAATAAGTACCTTGGCGACCGAGCTTCACTCGGTGTCCCCCCCCCCTTTTTGTGAAATCTTGTTTTTTAGGGAGAAGATTGAAACCGAAATTATGTCAATATATATTTGATAATAGAAAGAAACAAAAGGAGATTCTAGTCAATAGTTAAGGGGAAGACGTAATAGAGCTGAATAGATTAAAGTCTCAAGAATGGAAGCCTAGGCAGATTCAAATGAGTGATAAGGTTACAATTGTTGTTTGTACGAAGCCATAGTGATTCCGCGGGCTGATTCCTATCTTACCATGACGTGCTCTAAAGTTAGCCAATGGAAATCGCTTCCTTCGTGTCGCTCACGCGAAACAAATGCAACGCAACACACACTCGTGTTGAATCGAGCCGAGAGTACACGTGCAATTTCTGAGTTGTACGTAAGCTAGCGCGTATACATAATTCGGCGGTTGCTAAAGGGTGACAAAGCTAAAGTGTTATAACGTTGTAGTTGAAGTTACAAAGTTATATTCTATTTAAATATCGTCGGCAGTTCTCTACAAATCTAGAAAGTTACCAATAAAGTTAAATGTTGGTTAATTCTTCGTTTGGTTCCATTCCTACCATAACTCACGCATACCCTGTAGATTAGGACCTCTTGCTAGAGCTAGTCCGGACACCAAACACGAGATCTTATAGGTCTTAAAGGTGACGTCTTCGACGGAGAGGAACGTGTGGGTCAAGATATTTATTTAGATAAACCTGAAAAGCTAATGTTAACTAAATAAAATTGTTATCGCAATTGTTAAGAGTCGTTTCCGAGATACAAGAGATACTGAGATACATATAAATATTTCATAAGCATCATCATTTCAGCCGTAAAACGTCCACTGCTGAACCGAGGCCTCCCCTATAGATGTCCACCTAGTTTGAGGTTTTCGTCGAGCATTTGTTCCACTATGGAGTTCAGTTCTTGGGTGCTGCGGTCGACTCTATCTTCCAGGGCGTTAACACATTGGCCAAGGTGCTTCATCTCTCCGTCGAGTTCTTTCATGGCTTCCTAATCCCGCCACAGCTTGGTGACGTAGCCCGGGAGAAGCTACGTCGTGAGGTACCGAGGGACGCCAACAACCACGCACGACACTAAAAGTGCCGAGGACTATAGCTGCGGTGGCCACAAGCGATTGAGGTGCTCTCGCCTCGGAGCGCGCCGGGCTGGACGAGACAGCTGCAGCGGTGTCGGTGATGTTGTTTCTCGGCTTCTTGGCTACACTTACCGGGTTAGTCCTCTTCGTTGCTCTCGGTTTTCTGTCCACTGGCACTGCCTTCGACGGTCCCGCAAGCGGCCGGCGAAGCAAGCAATAGAGGAATGATCGCTCAGATGGTCAGACATCCAAGGTCGGACACATCCCGCCGCCAGTGACAACATAGGAAACCAACCTACACCATCAATTGTGACTGAACTGCATTCCAGCCTTCCAGCATTCGAGAACAGGTTGTACAGGTTCTCCTGCACGGTATGTTTATTTGCACAGCACCTAGCCGCTAATGCGACTTTATCTGTGCAGTAAAGAATTTGCTCTAAATGTTTTCAAGCTTTTGTGTCTTTAGGCAATGGTTTCTTCCTGTATACCTAAGTTTGGATGCAGGGAGGGTGCAGGAATAGGTATTGGGGTAAGTATGTGTTAGATGATGGGAGTGGCATTACCATTATCCAAGGGCGTCCTTGGGTAGGCGGTAACTTTTCCCTCTGCGAGGTGCTCTGTGGTAGTATTGACCTAGTGCCCGTACCAGCTGATTGGTGTGGGAGTTGAGTTTGGAGTGCATGGTTCTGGAGCGCTCCCTTACCAAGTCCATGATGTAGGATAGTCCGGAGTGGTTGTGAAGGATGTAAGACGGGAATCTACGCCCGGTATTATATATAGTTCTTAACTACCTATTCTCCAGGAGGAGTCCAGGAGTGAGTACGAGTCGCCTGGGTTAACCCAGGCGGATGGTAAGGTAGCCATGGTACCTATCCGTTTAATTACGGATTTACCCGTGAGGTGGTATAGGTGTGTCTAGTTTTACAAGCTTTAGTGTTTTTATGTCTCTGATGGTGCAGGTTGGCTTCCTGTGTTGTCACTGGCGGCGGGATGTGTCAGATCTTGGATGTCTAGCCATCCAAGCGACCATTGCCCTACTGTTTACTTCGTCGGTCGCTTGTGGAACCGTCGAGCAATGTGTGACAGGAAACCGAGAGGAATAGGTGAAGAGTGTGGTGGTGCCAAGTATAATTACATTTAGCGGTTTGTGAAGGGATAGCAGTACTTACCAGCCAAGGGCGTCCATGGATAAGCGGTAGCTCTGTCGCCGCCTGGGTAGGTGATGATCGTATTGCCCCAGGGTGTTGACCAACTGGTTTGGGTGAGGTGTGAGTTTGGCATACATTGTGCGAGTCCTGTCCCGCACGACCTCCACAATGTATGGTATGCCGGAATGAGTGCGAAGGATGTGTGATGGTAACCTACGGTCGGTATCGTAGATCACCCTAAGCGCCCTGTTCTGCACGGCCTGCAGCCTGCGGATGGTGGAACGAGCCACCGTACCCCAGACCTCGCACCCGTACAGAATCAGGGGCGGGACGGTCGCAAGGTACAAGCGTAGTTTCAGGTGTGTAGGCATGGTTGAGTGGAGTATGGGGTATAGCTGTCTCAGGGCGCCATGTCCCAGACCGACCTTTGCGCTGACATGTGGAGTGAAGGTTAGACCACGGTCAAGTAGTACCCCCAGGTATTTGGCGGAGTTAACCCATGGGATTCTTCTCCGCCGCAGTGCCAGGGATATACCCAGCCGCCAGTTTCGAACTTTGCCCAATAGAAGAGCCTGACTCTTCTGCGGGCTAATGGCCACTCTCCACTGTTCACTCCACCTGCCGGTGGCATCGAGCTGTCGCTGTAGTGGAGGGAAGCAGTACCGAACATTTTTGTTCTGTGCCAGTATGAGGACGTCGTCTGCATACTGACACGTAACATTATGCGGTTCCACGGGTAGGTCAGACATGTAGGCAGCAAAGAGCAACGGTGACTTTTTTTTTCCCTATACTAAAGTTATTCTGTGGTGGTACAATTTATTTTTTAACAAGGGGTGACATGAGGTCCGGTACCGCCGAAGCAAACCGGATGATTGTGGGTGCATATAATGATAATGGTGGAGGCAGATCTAATATCATGGCGGATGCCCTGACATTGACCTGCGACATGGGGCGTTTGCTTGTGGCATTGGGGTACCATTGGGAAATCTGGGGAGTGTGATGATGTCGAATATCTGGTTGACTCTAGTCTCTATTGCTGTGGTGTCTTTGATCTTCTGTGTGTTGCGGTAAATATCTCTGTATGTTGGCGTAGTTGGGCGAGTTCTTCGCTTGTTTTGGTGAGGATCTGTATGAGCTCCGTGAGGTGTGTCTGGATTGCCTGCTAGGGCGTTGGTTTTGGCGTGGTCATGGCGCTGTAGGACGGCGACGACATACTGGCAGGCTGTGGTTCAGCCCGACAATATTTTTCTGCGTACCTACCCTTAATAGGGTTTAACCGCAGGTAGAATTTTTGGTAAAGGGTGGTTAAGGGTGCTGTTTTTGAATTTAGGTTAAGGCTTATATAATGAGGCTATTTTGCCCCTTAGCTGAGGACTCACAGAAGTCAGCAATGTTTGCATTCTGTGGAAATAAAAAAGTGTTTAAACAAGTTTTAAGATCTTTCGATCTTTTAAATTTTGAATTTTGATGGTGGGTTGAATTTTGAACCGAATAGCTCTTTGTTAGGATTATTTTGTAGTTTAGCTTTTGCTGCTGATGGGTAAACTACTTTGTTATGGGATATACCCGCAAGCCATGCGGGGAACCCTATACGACCTGAAGCGGCGTGTTGTGGGGTCATAATCACCTAGAGATCTAACCAGGACGCTTTGGTGGTTGGGTAATTTGGCGTACAATTTTGCTACCCGGCGCCTAATTTCATCCTCCACGTATGGAGGAGATGAGGCTTCGTGAAGTAGTCTCACGGGGAAGGATAAAGGGACAGAGTAGATGGACCGAAGTCCTCTGTTCTGCGCCCTCTGGAGCCACAGGAGCCAACTACCCGCTGCCATGCCCCACACTTCACAGGCGTAAAGCATGAGGGGGATAATCAGAGCTCTGAATAGGTGTAGTTTCAGTCGGACTGGCATCTCAGATTTCAGCATAGGGTACAGTGAGGCAATAGCCCCCTGCGACCGCGCTGATAGGTCTCTAATATGACCTCGGAATGTTAGACTCTTGTCTAATTTAACTCCCAGATAGGTGATGGTGTCTCTCCACTGGATCCTTTGACCCCGAAGTTGGAAGGTGGGGCAATCTGCAGGTGTGGGACGTCTCGTGAACAGGATGGCATGGCTCTTGTCTGGATTGACAGACATTCTCCATCGTCGGCACCAGTCTTGGACTAGGCGGAGGTGTCTTTGAATAGGGTTGAAGGCTCTGTGGATGTTTCTGTTGGTGCAGTATAGTAATACGTCATCTGCATATTGCGCTATACTGACCTGTGGTTCTGTTGGGAAGTGTGCCATATAGACACTGAAGAGAGTAGGGGACAAAACAGAGCCCTCGGGGACTCCGCCTCTTATTGGCCTAATTGTGGAGGTTCGTCCAGCAACTGTGACTATGAGGGTCCGGTGTCGGAGGAAACTGTGTAGGATGTGTATGAGTTGTGTGGGTAGCCCCAGGTGAATCAGCTTATGAAGTAGCCCTGTGTGCCAGGTGGTTGAGAAGGCCTTTTCCACATCCAGAGATACCGCAGCAGTGAATGCGCGTTGCTGAAAACCCAGGGCAGCAGCCTCCACCACACGCAGCAGTTTTTGAGGTGTAGAGTGCCCAGGTCGAAAGCCGAACTGATGTTCTGGGATGGCTTGCATGTTTTTCAGTAAAGGGGATAATCGGGTTAGGATCATCCTCTCTAGAACTTTCGAGAGGATGGAGAAAAGGCTTATGGATCTGTAGTTGGTAGGGTGTACCGGGTCTTTCCCAGGTTTCAAAATGCAGATCACCCGAGCCTCTCTCCACTCGCGTGGAAAGTGACCCAGGGTAAGGCACATATTGAATACTCTAGTTAGGAAGAGCACGGCGTTGAAGGGAAGGTGACGAAGCATGAGGGGAGTTAGTCCGTCAGGTCCCGCCACCTTTTTGATTTTGAGGCGTTTTAATGCGCCATGGGTTTCGCTGGGACGTATCACCGGTAGTCGTTCCGCATCCTCCGGCGGACGTCGTAAGAATCGACGTACTTCTTGGCGGGTACGTTCTGAGAATCTATAGTCCTGGGGGTCGTCTCTGGGACACATGGTCCGCTCTAGATAGTCAGCGAACACGTTGGCTTTGGCTTCAGGCTCGTATGCCAGGCCTCGGGTGCCCTGAATTGGCGAGTTGTATTGGCCACGACAGTTTCGAAGGCATCTGGCGATCTTCCACACGTCCCCACTTTCAGTGTCCAGGCTGGCTATCTTGCTCTCCCACGCTTGCACTCGGTGCTCACGCAGTCGAGCTCCGACCAGTCGGCGCATTCGCCGTAATGGGGCTCTGTTGTGGGGTGTGCGATGCCTTTGATAAAGTCTTCGTGCCGCCCAGGACCGACGGATAAGGAGGATTATGTCAAGTGGGAGGACGTCTGGGTGTAAGGGAGCTGGAGCACGGATTGTCAGGTTTTGGGCAGTTCTTGTCACAATGGATGTGAAAGAAGAAACTGCCGCCTCAAGACTTGGGATGTCGTTGATTCTGGGGTTAGGTGGGATGGAGGTGCGAAGGCAGTTACGAACACCTTCCCAGTCCGTTTCCCGAGTGTAATTTAAGCTGTCATGACTGGCAATCCGTGTATTGGTTTCTGCCAGTACTGGGTTGTGGTCTGACTGGAGAGCATTTATTGATGTCAGTGTGAGATGGAATGGGAAATGCTTTATGATCGCAAAGTCTATGACAGAGGGTAGCCCTAGACCATGCGGGTGATGTGTGGGTTGCCACGGGCCCTCCACCCTTAGTCCGGGGTCCGCGTCGATGAGGCGGATGATGGAATTGCCTCGGGCATCCGCCCTTCGACCGCAGTGCCAGCGTTGGTGTTTGGCGTTGAAGTCCCCAGCTAGGATGACGTTGGGATAAAGGGCTAGGATGGAGTGGTAGTCATTAGGGACAAACTGCCTTCGTGGAGGGTGATATATTGAGACTATCAGTATCTCTGTGCCGTCAAGGTTCAGAGTGATAGCCGTGGCCTCTAGTGTTTGAAGGGGTGGGAGCTGGTTTGGGCGATGGACTACGTTTTGCCTTACGAACACCGCCGTTCCGCCTCCAGGACGACCTTGACGATCAGTTCTGTGGCAAACGTAGCCCGGTAAAAGGAGGCGAACATTTGGGCGTAGGTGAGTTTCGCTAACTAGAATAGCGTCTAGGGCATAAGTGCGGGCAAAGTGGGATAACTCCCCCGCCTGGCCAGCCAATCCGCACGCGTTCCAAAACGCGAACTGAAATGAGGTGCTTGGCCTAGTTTGTCTGGCCATTTTGGGTGTTTTGGAGTACGGAGGTTAGGAGGGCGAGCCCCTTCATTACAATGAGCGTCTTGGCTGTTGAGTCGCTCGCAGAACTATATCTCAGGATGAGATCGCAAATCCTTTGCCCATGGGTCTGCAAAACTAGCTGCACCCATTTGAGCAGGTCAGTGAGCTGAAAGGTAGGGGATGAGGGTGTGTTGTTTGTGGAAGGAGGGGGTGCTGGTGTCTCCTCGGCTCTCGCCTCCTCCTGATGATGTCGGGTGGTGGAAACATCCCTCGCTTCGACCACTCTGGGTGCTCGTTTGGGCTTCCGGGGTTTTCTCTCCCTCTGCGGCCTTGGGATTGTTTGTAAGGGAGGTTTATTTTGGGGCTGATGTTGTGTGTTGTGTGATGGTTGCTGGTGTTGTTCTCGAGACGTCCATGGATTACCCGAGGTGCGTTGGTTTGTTTGAGCTTGCGAAACTCTAGGGGTGTTGGCTAGTTGGGGTTGAGGGGCCTGGTGATTTGAGGTGGAAGGTCTCACTTGGTCTCCTCTGACGGGAGTTGGACCTTGAGGTATCTGTGGTCTCCTGGAGGCGATCACTCTCTTCCTCGCAGGGCAACCTCCATAGCAGGCCACATGTTTGCCCTTGCAGTTTGCGCAGTTGGGATCATCTGTTATCTGTCAAGGGCAGGATTCTTTGTGGTGCGCATCACCACAGCGAAGACATCGAAGGTTTCTGCGGCAGAAATGGCTCGAATGGTTGAAGCCAAGACATCGGTAGCATTGTGGGGGCCCAAAAGAACTCCTCACAGCTTCCACCTTCACCCTGAGGTAGCAGAGAGACGTGACTCCGTCGATTTTCATCTCCGGATCACACGCCCTCTCCACCACAACCAGGAAAAGAGGAATTGGTCTCTTGGCTTCCCTGTTCTCGCCCGGTTTGGTAAGTTGCCCTACCAGTCGAGGGGTGATGCCTTTACGTCTGAGCTCTTCTTCGATATCGCCTACGGGGGTATCTAATGGAAGACCTCTGATAACACGGCGGATGTCTCGAGTTTTGTCGAGACCAAACGTAAAGTGAGGGAGATTTCTCTTCTCAAGGACAGATAGGAGGGTGTTGTAGTCCCTCACATGTTTCGTCTGAAAGACGTAGCGGCTCTTCCTCCTCGTCACCGAGCACGACCCCGAAAGTGTTGGCATTACTTCTTTTAAGAAGCCCACCATACCCCTGAAGTCGTCTACAATGATAGGCGGAATATGCTGCTTGTCTGGTTTTTCAGTTGGTTCACCAGTCGAGACAGTTGATGGGTTCTGTCGGCGCTTCTTCCGTCGGTTGACCACTTCTCGAAATTGTGCCTCGTCCACCTCAGTTGAGATGTCAGAGGAGCTTGCCTCGTCTTCGTCCATCCTGGACGTTTCAGACTGGACGACAGTCTCGTCAGTATTGGATTCCGCATCTGAATCCTCGCGGGAGCTGTCAGAGTTTGCCTCTGAGGTTTGGTCTAAACGTGAATTTGATTCGCGTTTAGCGTCTTGGTTGGACGTGTATTCGGTTAGTGCCAAACGTTTGGCGTTGCCATTTCCGCCTTGTATGGGCTTTCGGCGTCGCCGGTTGACTGTCTCCTGAGGTGAGCTTGCGGAGACGTTATTGTTTGCGCCAGATGTGCTGGGCATTGCTGAGTTCTCAATATCGAGTCTGGTTTAGCTGTTTTTGACAGTGAGATTGGGTTTAGTAGTAGACATTGTAGGCATACAATATTGTCGGGCTGACCACTTACCTTCAGCAGTGGTTGCTAAGAAGCGTTGCCAACAGAGGACCGAACACCCAAAAAGGATGCGCCTATATCCACCCGAAGGTGTTGGCTCTAGCCTTGTTGACAAACCGCTACTGCTTGTTAGTCGGGACCTTGCTTGCAGTATTTGGAAACCAATACTGATGCTTGATGAAAGCACCAATCAGGCACTCCAATACAAAGTCCAATCAGGAGCCAGTTGTTTCCACTCCAGGAAAGCTAGCCTTCGGTAAGCTCTAAAGTTTGCTTACCAAACTTCTTTTAGAGCTACCCCACGTTGTCTTTGGCTAATGTATTAGCCCGAAGTACGAAGCCTGTGCACCATCGGCATGCGCACTCCACCTTCTTGCGGGATCTCCTGCTCCGTAGGGATGGCTGAAAATTCCGTCTTTCCACCAGTGAGAAGCAAACACGTCCGCTCTGGTTGAACGACGACGTGAGAATCGCGCTGTAGGACGACGACGACGACATACTGGCAGGCTGTGGTTCAGCCCGACGATATTTTTCTCCATACCTACCCTTAATAGGGTTTAACCGCAGGTAGGATTTTTGGTAAAGGGTGGTTAAGGGTGTTGTTTTTAAATTTAGGTTAAGGCTCATATAATAAGGAGGCTATTTTGCCCCTTAGCTGATGACTCACAGAACTCAGCAATGTTTGCATTCTGTGGAGATAAAGAGTATTTAAACAAGTTTTAAGATCTTTCGATCTTTTAAATTTTGAATTTTGATGGTGGGTTGAATTTTTGAACCGAATAGCTCTTTGTTGGAATTATTTTGTAGTTTAGCTTTTGCTGCTGATGGGTAAACTACTTTGTTATGGGATATACCCGCAAGCCATACGGGGAATCCTGTACGACCTGAAGCGGCGTGTTGTGGGGTCATAATGACCTAGAGATCTAACCAGGACGCTTTGGTGGTTGGGTAATTTGGCGTACAATTTTGCTGCCCGGCGCCTAATTTCATCCTCCACGTATGGAAGAGATGAGGCTTTGTGGAGTAGCCTCACGGGGAAGGATAAAGGGACAGAGTAGATGGACCGAAGTCCTCTGTTCTGCGCCCTCTGGAGCCAAAGAAGCCAACTACCCGCTGCCATGCCCCACACTTCACAGGCGTAAAGCATGAGGGGGATAATCAGGGCTCTGAATAGGTGTAGTTTCAGGCAGACTGGCATCTCAGATTTCAGCATAGGGTACAGTGAGGCAATAGCCCCCTGCGACCGCGCTGATAGGTCTCTGATATGACCTCGGAATGTTAGACTTTTGTCTAATTTAACTCCCAAATAGGTGATGGTGTCTCTCCACTGGATCCTTTGACCCCGAAGTTGGAAGGTGGGGCAGTCTGCAGGTGTGGGACGTCTCGTGAACAGGATGGCATGGCTCTTGGCTGGATTGACAGACATTCTCCAACGTCTGCACCAGTCTTGGACTAGGCGGAGGTGTCCTTGAATAGGGTTGAAGGCTCTGTGGATGTTTCTGTTGGTGCAGTATAGTAATACGTCATCTGCACATTGCGCTATACTGACCTGTGGTTCTGTTGGGAAGTGTGCCATATAGACACTGAAGAGAGTAGGGGACAAAACAGAGCCCTCGGGGACTCCGCCTCTTATTGGCCTAATTGTGGAGGTTCGTCCAGCAACTGTGACTATGAGGGTCCGGTGTCGGAAGAAACTGTGTAGGATGTGTATGAGTTGTGTGGGTAGCCCCAGGTGAATCAGCTTATGAAGTAGCCCTGTGTGCCAGGTGGTTGAGAAGGCCTTTTCCATATCCAGAGATACCGCAGCGGTGAATGCGCGTTCCTGAAAACCCAGGGCAGCAGCCTCCACCACACGCAGCAGTTGCTGAGGTGTAGAGTGCCCAGGTCGAAAGCCGAACTGATGTTCTGGGATGGCTTGCATGTTTCTCAGTAGAGGGGATAATCGGGTTAGGATCATCCTCTCTAGAACTTTCGAGAGGATGGACAAAAGGCTTATGGATCTGTAGTTGGAGGGGTGTACCAGGTCTTTCCCAGGTTTCAAAATGCATATCACCCGAGCCTCTCTCCACTCGCGTGGAAAGTGACCCAGGGTAAGGCACATATTGAATACTCTAGTTACGAAGAGCACGGCGTTGAAGGGAAGGTGACGAAGCATGAGGGGAGTTAGTCCGTCAGGTCCCGCCGCCTTTTTGATTTTGAGGCGTTTTAACGCGCCATGGGTTTCGCTGGGACGTATCACCGATAGTCGTTCCGCATCCTCCGGCGGACGTCGTAAGAATCGACGTACTTCTTGGCGGGTACGTTCTGAGAATCTATAGTCCTGGGGGTCGTCTCTGGGACACATGGTCCGCTCTAGATAGTCAGCGAACACGTTGGCTTTGGCTTCAGGCTCGTATGCCAGGCCTCGGGTGCCCTGAATTGGCGAGTTGTATTGGCCACGACGGTTTCGAAGGCATCTGGCGATCTTCCACACGTCCCCACTTTCAGTGTCCAGGCTGGCCATCTTGCTCTCCCACGCTTGCACTCGGTGCTCTCGCAGTCGAGCCCCGACCAGTCGGCGCAGTCGCCGTAATAGGGCTCTGTTGTGGGGTGTGCGATGTCTTTGATAAAGTCTTCGTGCCGCCCAGGACCGACGGATAAGGAGGATTATGTCAAGTGGGAGGACGTCTGGGTGTAAGGGAGCTGGAGCTCGGATTGTCAGGTTTTGGGCAGTTCTTGTCACAATGGATGTGAAAGAAGAAACTGCCGCTTCAAGAGTTGGGATGTCGTTGATTCTGGGGTTAGGTGGGATGGAGGTGCGAAGGCAGTTACGAACACCTTCCCAATCCGTTTCCCGAGTGTAATTTAAGCTGTCATGACTGGCAATCCGGGTATTGATTTCTGCCAGTACTGGGTTGTGGTCTGACTGGAGAGCATTTATTGATGTCAGTGTGAGATGAAATGGGAAATGCTTTATGATCGCAAAGTCTATGACAGAGGGTAGTCCTAGACCATGCGGGTGATGTGTGGGTTGCCACGGGCCCTCCACCCTTAGTTCGGGGTCCGTGTCAATGAGGCGGATGATGGAATTGCCTCGGGCATCCGCCCTTCGACCGCAGTGCCAGCGTTGGTGTTTGGCGTTGAAGTCCCCAGCTATGATGACGTTGGGATAAAGGGCTAGGATGGAATGGTAGTCATTAGGGACAAACTGCCTTCGTGGAGGGTGATATATTGAGACTATCAGTATCTCTGTGCCGTCAAGTTCAGAGTGATAGCCGTGGCCTCTAGTGTTTGAAGGGGTGGGAGCTGGATTGGGCGATGGACTACGTTTTGCCTTACGAACACCGCCGTTCCGCCTCCAGGACGACCTTGACGATCAGTTCTGTGGCAAAAGTACCCCGGTAAACGGAAGCGAGCATTTGGGCGTAGGTGGGTTTCGCTAACTAGAATAGCGTCTAGGGCATAAGTGCGGGCAAAGTGGGATAACTCCCCCGCCTGGCCAGCCAATCCGCACGCGTTCCAGAACGCGAACCGAAATGAGGTGCTTGGCCTAGTTTGTCTGGCAATTTTGGGTGTTTTGGAGTACGGAGGTTACGAGGGCGAGCCCCTCCATTACAATGAGCGTCTTGGCTGTTGAGTCGCTCACAGAACTATATCTCACGATGAGATCGCAAATCCTTTGCCCATGGGTCTGCAAAACTAGCTGCACCCATTTGAGCAGGTCAGTGAGCTGAAAGGTAGGGGATGAGGGGGTGTTGTTTGTGGAAGGAGGGGGTGCTGGTGTCTCCTCGGTTCTAGCCTCCTCGGCTCTAGCCTCCTCCTGATGTTGTCGGGTGGTGGAAACATCCTTCGGTTCGACCACTCTGGGTGCTCGTTTGGGCTTCCGGGGTTTTCTCTCCCTCTGCGGCCTTGGGATTGTTTGTGGGGGAGTTTTATTTTGGGGCTGATGTGTGTTGTGTGATGGTTGCTGGTGTTGTTCTCGAGTCCATGGATTACCCGAGGTGCGTTGGTTCGTTTGAGCTTGCGAAACTCTAGGGGTGTTGGCTAGTTGTGGTTGAGGGACCTGGTAATTTGAGGTGGAAGGTCTCACTTGGTCTCCCCTGACGGGAGTTGGACCTTGAGGTATCTGTGGTCTCCTGGAGGCGATCACTCTCTTCCTCGCAGGGCAACCTCCATAGCAGGCCACATGTTTGCCCTTGCAGTTTGCGCAGGTGGGATCATCTGTTATCTGTGTAGGGCAGGATTCTTTGTGGTGCGCATCACCACAGCGAAGACATCGAAGGTTTCTGCGGCAGAAATGGCTCGAATGGTTGAAGCCAAGACACCGGTAGCATTGTGGGGGCCCAAAAGAACTCCTCACAGCTTCCACCTTCACCCTGAGGTAGCAGAGAGACGTGACTCCGTCGATTTTCATCTCCGGATCACACGCCCTCTCCACCACAACCAGGAAAAGAGGAATTGGTCTCTTGGCTTCCCTGTTCTCGCCCGGTTTGGTAAGTTGCCCTACCAGTCGAGGGGTGATGCCTTTACGTCTGAGCTCTTCTTCGATATCGCCTACGGGGGTATCTAATGGAAGACCTCTGATAACACGGCGGATGTCTCGAGTTTTGTCGAGACCAAACGTAAAGTGAGGGAGATTTTTCTTGTCAAGGACAGATAGGAGGGTGTTATAGTCCCTCACATGGTTCGTCTGAAAGACATAGCGGCTTTTCCTCCTCGTCACCGAGCACGACCCCGAAAGTGTTGGCATAACTTCTTTTAAGAAGCCCACCATATCCCTGAAATCGTCTACAATGATAGGCGGAATATGCTGCTTGTCTGGTTTTTCAGTTGGTTCACCAGTTTGTTCGTCAGTCGAGACAGTTGATGGGTTCTGTTGGCGCTTCTTCCGACGGTTGACCACTTCTCAAAATTGTGCCTCGTCCACCTCAGTAGAGATGTCAGAGGAGCTTGCCTCGTCTTCGTCCATCCTGGACGTTTCAGACTGGACGACAGTCTCGTCTGTATTGGATTCCGCATCTGAATCCTCGCGGGAGCTGTCAGAGTTTGCCTCTGAGGTTCGGCCTAAACGTGAATTTGGTTCGCGTTTAGCACCTTGGTTGGACGTGTATCCGGTTAGTGCCAAACGTTTGGCGTTGCCATTTCCGCCTTGTATGGGCTTTCGGCGTCGCCGGTTGACTGTCTCCTGAGGTGAGCTTGCGGAGACGTTATTGTTTGCGCCAGATGTGCTGGGCATTGCTGAGTTCTCGTTATGGAGTCTCGTTTTGCTGTTTTTAACAGTGGGGTTGGGTTTTGTAGACATTGTAGACATAATATTGTCGGGCTGACCACTTACCTTCAGCAGCGGTTGCTAAGAAGCGTTGCCAACAGAGGACCGAACACCCAAAGGATGCGCCTATATCTACCCGAAGGTGTTGGCTCTAGCCTTGTTGACAAACCGCTACTGCTTGTTAGTCGGGACCTTGCTCGCAGTATATTGGAGACCAATACCGATGCTTGATACAAGCACCAATCAGGCACTCCAATGCAAAGTCCAATCTTGAGCCAGATGTTGCCGCTCCAGGAAAGCTAGCCTTCGGTAAGCTCTAAAGTTTGCTTTCCAAACTTCTTATAGAGCTACCCTACGTTGACTTTGGCTAATGTATAACCCCATAAGTACGAAGCTTGTGCACCACCGGCATGCTCACTCCAGCTTCTTGCGGGATCTCCTGCTCCGTGGGGGATGGCCGAAAATTCCGTCTTTCCACCAGTGAGAAGCAAAACACGTCCGCTCTGGTCGAACGACGACGTGAGAATCATCCGCTGTAGGAGCTCACTGGCTGTCCTATTTATACTGGAGCTGGCGTCACGTGACCTTAGAGGACGCTCCATACACACGAGCAACGATGACTCAGTAGAATTAACTAAAAGCTTCTGGACCCTTTTTTTTGTCTTTTACCGGCATCATTGTTTATGATCATGTATACGTAGTCGCTCGCCGTATCCATGGTCACCAGGTCCCCTCTCGTCCGTATATTGTTGAACGTCCCAATGTCACAATACTTGTACTGGATACTTTTTGACCATTTTGTGAGCAAGTGATATTTTGTGATTTTCAACCTGATGGGCTAAAAGAAGATGGCTAAAAATCTTCTAAAATTGAGTTTGGGGAGGCAGGAGAGTTGCACATTGAATTTGAAATGTATTCTTTTCAACCATTATTCATATGCAGTATGAAACAGATAAAACAATACTCTCATAAAATATTGGTATAAATATGGATAACAATTTGAAAGTTTCCCTACATGAACTTCGTTCGAGAAGTCCCTGAAAACATCGTATTGCTTCTTTTTTTTTTTTTTTTTTTTTTTTTTTTTTTTTGTCATACGAAGACTTTTGCTGTATAGAAAGAGTTATCCTATACTGTGATTCCATAATTCATAATTGAATAGAAAATACATAATAGGACAGTATTAACATAGAACGTGAAACAGTTGTTTTACGTTGTCACTAAATTCTCTCTGAACATTGTTATCAAGAGCATGTTTTGTATGATTTTGATTAGAATCTGGCAAAAATATGCTTTTCTGTAATTTTCAAGAACTTCTGTCGCGCTAAATTTCACTCCCTTGTGTACAATCAATCGTAATGTTGGACTTATACAGACAAAAGTTCTTACGCTTAGGCTATTGAACCCAACGAAAAATATAAGCCAACTTACAACTTGCATTATCTCTTCCTAAGTTATTTTAACTGTTGCTCTTTTTAACCCACTTGTTAAAATGCTGTGCAACGGTACTGTAGAAGCAGGAAAACAGCACCCTCCAAAACCACACTAACACTCATTTTCAATCCTATATTACCTTCAGTTTTTAAAAGTCCTGTTCTTTCACCTCTTTTCAACTCTTTACATGTAAAACTGCACCACTTGGTCGATTGGGACACAAGCTTGTACACTTCCACTGTTGGGATAGGTTACCTTAAACATGTTTCTCTACTGATATTAATCCCTTACCTAGAAATCTGTACCATTTGACCAATCTGGACAAAACTTGCCATAGTTAGATACTTTTTAGGTATCACAGAAGTCATAGGTTACTCAAACGAGCGATACGCTCCACGTTAACATCTTACTGCATATAATATTATAGCTATAATTGCAGCATGTCCCTGTGATATTCCTACTAATGGACAGATGGGCATGGGTTAATGGCGGATGTAGTGCAGGGACATCAAAAAGTATATACATCCTTCTCTGCCAGGCACGACAAATGTCCAGGTAGCATTCCCATTCTTACCAAACCTTGCGAAGCATATGTTGCGTGACATTCTCAAAGGCATCTTGTTAATTCCTGCAGTGTCTGTGGAAGCGTTGGAACGCAAAGTTATCTTTGACAAACTCCTACAGAAAGAAATCCCACACTGTGAGATCTGGTGACCTAATAATGTCTGTGTTTGCACCACATCCAAACAATCGACGAAGCAAATATTTATTTAGGGATCTCCAGACTTCCTCATGCCAACGCAGAGTTGCCTTGTTGGAAAATGAACTGCTTAATTAAGTAAATCTTCATGTCTAGGTACTACGTTATTACACGCAATTTCTGAAGACAGCGCAAAACACATTAACTTTGGCGCCGTTACTTTTCATGGATAAACTATTTGGGATTCGGCGGTTCCCATATTCAGATGTTTTGGCTATTGATCTCCCCGGATAAATAAAAAGTCGTTTCATCATTAAAACTTATGTACCATTCCCGGCAAACTCTCATGATCACCAGCAAGTCTTCACAGAACTTCAGCTGCTTGTTTGTATCATCTAACTTAATACTTACCTTATGGTTAGTTAAACAAAGAATACACCTAGCTCAGTGAAGGAAAATGCATATAATACTAGCTTTAAGAGGAGAATACTTAGGAATCTCTAGCTCATCCCCCCGACTAAGATATTTTGGTAAATAGTAAAAGCATTGCGATGTGTCAACAAATTTCTCCATTTTGTTGATCATGCACATGCGTGGAGGTAAGTACCACTTCAACCATATAGTAGTGGACAAAGGGGTGCAGGGGCGGTTTTTTTCGGGTTTTCCGGTTTCTCCCTCCATCTTCATTCCATGTATCATCAGTGTCACCGCCTGCGGTGTTGCATGAAGTAAAAGTAGGCGTTAAACACTACCAAAAGGAAAACCAACCATGAGTGCAATCCAATAGAATAGCCACAAACACCCAGTTACTAATACCACACACGTTATTTAAATTCAGTTCACACACTAACCTTAACCTAACCTCTGGTGAATCTTGAAATCACAGGTACCTGTGGTTTCACAACAGGTACCTACACAGTTGCGTCATTTCTATCTCGTGGCATTGTTTCCTCATACTGAACTCTGAATTATGGTAGGTACAAAGTGTCCGCTACTGACCAAACCATAACTAATTAACGAAGTTAAGTATGGAAGTAAGTTCGTAAGCTTTTATGAGCTGCAATTGGCACCGGTTCCACTGCAACCAATTACGTACAATTTCCTCATGTTGACTCTGGCATCTGTAGCTCTCTATTAGTCCTCGCCAAAGATTGGTTTCTTTTGCTTTTTTTTTAACCTTCGAACGAAACTATCGCACACTCGAAGATTGTATATCTTCTATTAAACTGAAGACTTCCAGCGCGAGCTTTCCGTTGATGACAGACGTACCCTCGGACGCGAAATTGTGTCGCTAGGGTAGGACACATAATTAATGTCAAAATGCGCGTTTTGCAGCTATAACGCGCATCTTCCAAGAAGATATATTCGAGAATGCATTTGCTTCGATAAGGTAGCCGTTTTCGTAAAAGTGGTACTATGTAATTTGTTTTAGGCCCTTCCAGACTGCACTTCATTGACTGCAATCGACAGAAGTTTTACAATATTTGGACATTGCCGGTTATAATTAAACAAAGTCGGCCAATAATTTGTAATGAATCTTATTTCACTGAATAACTATGGAACAAAACTTCGTCTATTGTAATTATCTAAAAATTATTCGACCATTCCAGTAATTTTCTCGCCGTTTAAAGATAGTTACAAGCTGTGTAACATTTCCAGAACTTGAAAACTATCGGGAGGAGGTTAAGGAAATCAGAAACACAGGGTATATTCGATATGAAATATTTGCTGTTTTAATATTATTTTTACATTTTATAGTAATTTACATTCTTAACGAAAAGTCAAAGCCCCCTTCGCAAATATGTTCTGTTATAACTAAGGCCCGGATTTTTATGTAATATCAAGGTGCGAAATATCTACATATTTATGTAACAAAAATATTAAAATATGTAATGAAATATGTACTATCTACAAAATATGTAAAATTATGTACTAATCTAATTGCTAAGATCACCATCTCAAACCTAAATGCAGGCTGCAAATTATCCAGAATTTTGTAATTTGATGGGTCTGTAAGTACATAAATCAATTACAATAAGTTAAAATTTACTAAATATAGAATTAATTATAGGGAAAATGCTTTGTTTTATGCAGAATTTACCTAAAATTTATTTTCAAGTAGGTAATCATGAAATAAAAAATATGTGCTTTGGATTGTGTTTATTAAACTTACTCATTTCTCATAATTATTTTACTTAAATTTTAGACGGTAAAGCAATGTTGAAATACTGAACCAATTTATCAATGAGTGAAACAATCAATTCAAAATATTGTCACCGCGCCCGATGCATCTAATTGCCGACAACAGCAGTGTCACCCATCGCATTATTGTCGGCGCTACCGCAAAGGAGCCGAAGGAAAGAGACAGAGAATGGCCGCATTGTTAGGGCGCTTGCCGAAAGAGAGAAAAGGATAGAGGCTACTGGAATCTTCTACTTTGTATCTCGCCGCAATAAGTGAACGTTCCTGAAGCTTCCAGAATAGTGCCTGGGAGATAATAAATAGCGGTAAAGTGTGAGAAGGTCAGTCAGACGTATGTGAAGGTTGAGTAGTCGTGCCGACGGAGAGGACAGACGTATGTGAAGGTTGAGGAGTCGTGCCGACGGAGAAGGGACAGTTCTTTGTGTTACGAATTCGGAGTCGTGCTGTTGAGAATTGGAAAAGACTTTCTTGCTGTTGCAACGAGTGTACAAGTTACTGTTTACGGAAATAAAAGTGTTTCTTTATCTCGACTACATCTGTCTACTTTACTTCACACCCACACACCAAAAAGTCACACTGGTGTCAGAAGTGGGATCCGTCGAATTGCTTCTAGTTTCGTTACATCGTCGTTAGAAGTTGCAACGTTAGAACCAAGATGGAGGGAGATTCGGAAACCAGGATGATGGCAATGATGGAAGAATTATTCGCCAAAATGGAAACATTAAACGACAACCTCGCTGCCAAAATCGAAACGATAAACGACAACCTCGTTGCCGAGCTGAAAGAGATGAAGACGGCAAACGACAACCTCGCTGCCAAAATGGAAACGTCAAACAACAACCTCGCTGCCGAGCTGAAAGAGATGAAGACGGAGCTATCGGCGAAAATTGATGGCGAACTGATTGGCGTGACGGAAGACGTGGAAGAACTCGGCGAAAAGGTGGTAGACCTCTGCCAGCACGTGGACGTCGTGGAGGACGAAGGGGAACGTCTTGGCGCCCTGGTAGTAAGAGTTGACGAGAGCGTCAAAGTACTGGATGCCAGGGGCAGACGGAATAGCGCGGAGCCGGGGAGGGAGCACCTAGTGGCCGAGGCGACAGTTGCGCCCGTTTCGGATGATATGAGGGAAGACGTGGAACAACTCGGTGAACTGATTGGCGTGAGGGAAGACGTGGAACAACTCGGCGAACTGATTGGCATGACGGAAGACGTGGAACAACTCGGAGAACTGACTGGCGTGACGGAAGACGTGGAAGAACTCGGCGAAACGGTGGAAGACCTCTGCCAGCATGTGGACGTCGTGGAGGACGACGAGGAACGTCTTGGCGCCCTGGTAGTAAGAGTTGACGAGAACGTCAAAGTACTGGATGCCAGGGGCAGACGGAATAGCGCGGACCCGGGGAGGGAGTACCTAGTGGTCGAGGCGACAGTTGCGCCCGTTGCAGATAACGAAAGTGTACGTCTCGGGGAAGACAAAGGGGCAGTTCAGGGACGTCGTCGAGGATCCCCTGGAGGAGTGTGTCGGGTACGTAACCAACCAGGATATGACGTGGAGGACGATCAGCAGGGAAGCGCACAAGCAGGCGAGCAACACGCGAGAACCGACTTGGCGTAGGACATGGGGGGACCGTCGGAGCCATCCAATCACCTGACGCATAGTGCCGTGAACGGAAGAATGCTGGACATCATCTTGGACGGCAGGATACAGGAGAGGCCGTGCCAAGCACGAGTGAACACGAGTGCAGCGGTGGACGCGACTCGCGCGGATGTGGTGGGGTTTGTTGCCGGACCCATCGGAAGCAAGGTGGCTGCGAAGGTGCGCCAGAGAGGTCGGCGGACATGGTACCCAGTGAGCCGTTTCCAAGTGCGCAGGATAGCCCGTCAACACACCAGGAAGAAGGGCAACTGGACGAGGGACCGTCAAGACCGGCGGTACTGTTGCAGAATTTCGAAGCAGGATGGCATACATCGTCCTACCCAGACCAAGGGACACTATCCGACAGCGATACCTAGGATCGTGCCTCCTGGAGAAGAGGTTCGATGGGTTAGCCCACCGGGGCGCAAGGGAGATGCCGCAGTATTAGTGCTAGTCGGGACGACCAGCTCTGAGGAGGGAGCAGTGTCACCGCGCCCGATGCATCTAATTGCCGACAACAGCAGTGTCACCCATCGCATTATTGTCGGCGCTACCGCAAAGGAGCCGAAGGAAAGAGACAGAGAATGGCCGCATTGTTAGGGCGCTTGCCGAAAGAGAGAAAAGGATAGAGGCTACTGGAATCTTCTACTTTGTATCTCGCCGCAATAAGTGAACGTTCCTGAAGCTTCCAGAATAGTGCCTGGGAGATAATAAATAGCGGTAAAGTGTGAGAAGGTCAGTCAGACGTATGTGAAAGTTGAGTAGTCGTGCCGACGGAGAGGACAGACGTATGTGAAGGTTGAGGAGTCGTGCCGACGGAGAAGGGACAGTTCTTTGTGTTACGAATTCGTAGTCGTGCTGTTGGAGAATCGGAAAAGACTTTCTTGCTGTTGCAACGAGTGTATAAGTTACTGTTTACGGAAATAAAAGTGTTTCTTTATCTCGACTACATCTGTCTAGTTTACTTCACACCCAACCTCCAAAAGTCATAATATTTAACTTTTATAATGTGGATGCATTTTCAGTTTTCTATCTTTTTGGGCATACAATGAACAACCAGGCATTTTTATTTTGAGTATTTTCCTTCTTTCAACGTACAGTGAATAACCATATACTGTTAGATATTTTCAGGGGTCATTGTTTGTCTCCTATCGGATAAAATGTTCTTATAAGCAGAGAAGCTTCTCTCCACGTCACACGAAGTAACAGGAGCATGTTTTAGCATAGGAATCTGATTTGCAGAGAAATATTTTGGTAAATCGACACTGTCACCATTTAGCACTTTAGACATGGACACAAGCGGAGAGTACCCTGGATTCCTATTTAAAACAGCTTTGAATTTTAAACCTACCTTTCTTCCTCGATCTCCTGGAACTACACTAAGCTTGTGTGATGCACGTTCCATTAGATTCGTGAAGAAGGGAACCTGATGTTTCCAACTGCTTGATGGTGCTAGGCAACCAGCCGAAGTTAGGCTTGATGCAATCACAGGATCTTGCCACTTCAGATGTCCTGAGATTTACGTATGGAAACGGCTACTTCTGAAGAGAACATGTTCACCACTGACTGAACTCCTTCAAAATGTTCACAGCTTCTAACCAAGTACCGTATCTTGTAAGTACTGGCTCAGGAGGCAAATGTACTTGTTGGGAATGATTTTTATAGCACTGAATTCGGTGCGGTGCTTTCACGAAGACCTTTTTATGGCTGATAACAACTTATTCACACAGGGAAAATTACTTCTTACTACTTCAGCAACACGTTGCAATGCATGGGCCAACACATTCGAGTAGAAAACCTTAGCAGTAGCAGCTTTTATCATGTACGCTGCGGCATCTGAATACATAATTAAAACCTTTTCCTCACACACATCCTCTGGCCACAGAAGCTTCATCCCATCATTTACAAATCTTGCAACAGATTAGAAATGATTTTGCTGCACTTTCGGAATCCTACCACTAAGTATGCTATGTACCGACCCATGTCATCTGTAGCTTCATCGACGGCAAGCCAAATAAAGGAGTTTCCAATTTCATTCCGTATATGAGCAAGTACTTCTCCATAACACGTGAAGATACTTTTTCCTCAGAGTAGATTCGTCAGGAATAACTCTCTTGCAATATTTTTCTAGAAAGGAACGAAATTGAGGAATTTGAAGTTTATGCCACGGAATATTAGCTGCAACCATTGCACTGCACACGTCTTTAAAAAATCATTTCCGGACAGTTCCTGTTGCATTTGTGTCAACAGAACTTGTTTTCTAGAAGACTGTAGGTGTTTATTGCATCTGAGAAGAGCACCTTTGATATGTAATTCCAATTGAGATTTCATGGAACAGCCAATTCTTTTACCGCACGCTTGACAGACTATTACTTTTCCGTCGGTTGTAAAGGCTCTATCTAATTTCACCCATGAATTTAACTTGCAGGATAACGAGGACGCAACTGGTGCCATTTTGCTAAGACTTGCAAGAAACTAACTGAAGTATTATCGCCGACTACTGCGACAATGGTAACAATCAATTTCTCCAATGCTTGTAAATGCCCAAAGCGTTAGGCGAGGTGAGACGAGATCAGGCGGGGCGGTTATTATCGCATTCTTAATTTAACTTGCATCCTATTTCGCAGAAAGATTTTTGTTGCTTTCAGCAAAACTTGTGAAAACAGTAGTTCATAATGCGACCACACTATTTTTTAAAAAATAATAAAATTTTAACGAAACCCAGAAAATATGTACGTTTTATGCAACATCATTAAAATATGTAGAAAAGTGCAAAATATGTAAAAAAAGATGTAAAATAAAAATATGTGAGGGAGTCCCAAATGACGTAATTCGCCAACATTTTTACTTCTCATTGAAATATTATGCAAGATTTAAAATATGTAATTACATAAAAATCCGGGCTCTAGTTATAACTCCATCTTCTTGTTCTAATATACAGGTCTTGTAAATCCTTTTCAAACTTTGGGTCATTTAGGGGTTTCCACTATAAGCTTTATACTACCTTATGTCGGTCGAGTAAAACAGTTTTCAGTGGAGAAATGTAGAAAATTTTTCTTCATAGCTATAATCTTCGCAAAACTTAAAGGCATATGGAGGAGGGGCGTACTGCGGACTCCAGCGAATCCTACGCTTGCCCCTCCTACCAGCGCTGCCGAATGTGGTGCATGCATCTCACACAACCATATGTACAGACCGTCAGTCGGTACACGCACTACGCTTGGCAACAGCGCTCTGCTTGAGCTTTGGCCAGCGTTCACATGCCTTTAACTTTTGCGAGCGGTATAGTGATTGTGGGAATGCAGTTTTCTCTACTAAACGCTATGATCGGAGTTGTACGAGTATTGCATTATCTTCACAAATTGCTTTCAGATTCAGCGGCAACCACTTATTTGTCGTTATTACTTCTCTTTAAATGTATGTAAATAGCTTTAAATGGTCATTTATTTATTTATTTATTTATTTATTTATTTATTTATTTATTTATTTATCTATCTATCTATCTATCTATCTATCTATCTATCTATCTATCTATCTATCTATCTATCTATCTATCTATCTATCTATCTATCTATCTGTCTGTCTGTCTGTCTGTCTGTCTGTCTGTCTGTCTGTCTGTCTGTCTGTCTGTCTGTCTGTCTGTCTGTCTGTCTGTCTGTCTGTCTGTCTGTCTGTCTGTCTGTCTGTCTGTCTGTCTGTCTGTCTGTCTGTCTGTCTGTCTGTCTGTCTGTCTGTCTGTCTGTCTGTCTGTCTGTCTGTCTGTCTGTCTGTCTGTCTGTCTATCTATCTATCTATCTATTTATTTATTTATGTATTACTCACTCACTCACTCACTTACTTGCTTACTTATTTATTTATTTACTTATTCATTTCTTCGTTTATTTGTTTGTTTATTTATTTATTCACTTATTTATTTACTTATTTATTCATTCATTCGTTTTGCATTTAGGGTCCTTTAACCTGAGATGACGATGCGATGTTGCGTCACATTTGAGGCCGTTCTCCATTCTCATTCTCCGGTTATCTGCTTCCAGTTGCACAATTGCTGATCTTCATCTCAGGGTGTGCGTGAGGATAAACAGCATCAGTTATGTTGGCTGATAAATTTAATTGAGGGTAATGGTGAGCTGTTTGAAGCAACCCTCCGACTGTTTGAGGTTGAAGAATTGAACTGCTTCTGAATCTTTTCATTCGAAATTGTAGCTATTGAATTATGTGCGCTTACTTCTGCCGCATTCAGATTTTACAGTTTAAAAGCAAATGTTTCTGTAATAATAATGTGAAGCGTACGTTGCTGAGAGTCTAAGAAATTGCTCCTTCTTCCACATCTACCGAAGAAGACGAAGTAGTCATCTATCTTATACAATTCACGAACGGTTTTGTTTTCATCGCATTTTGTCTTTGTTGGAGTTGTATAGTTCTGAATATCTAGTTTAATGGTTCTTATTGCTGTACATTTGGGAGCACCAATCGTAGTCCTGGTATGTGCAATCGGCGAGTCATGTTTGCCGTCCCCTCCTTTAAAGTAATTGCACACATTTTGAATAATGTGTTCCGTCTGCTTATGTACTGGTTTGCCACGTCCTATAGGCGAGGAATTCGCTTTATAGTTAGTGGGTGCATTACCTGTTTCCCACGGCCGCCACATATTTATACAGGTTTAAGAGCTTTGTGCAATTTCTGTTGTACGCCACTACTCGTGTCTGACTTCATAAACCTTACAACTCTGCCTGGGTTGCTTTGGTTTCTATACACGCACCGGCCACGCGATAACCTTATCTGTCCCTTCAACTGCTTCAAAAGACTGAGCAAAGTATAGATAGAGTTGCGTCTGTTGGTTGCGGCCAATATGGAAACTACGCGTGCTTTGCCAGGACCACCTAGATTAACGGACCTGACCCTGGCATCCCAGTTGTACAAAAATGGCGTCGGCTGGTGGGAGTGATTTCTGAGGTGTTTCCACACGCTATCCTTCGTATTGTTTTCTATGTCTTCGAGTTATTGTTTCTTATAATAATTCCTATGTAAGTTTGTCTTCATATTAGCAAAGCGAGTGTTTCAAAAGTTTTATTTGGGCAGTATAGGAACAGGAATAAATGTAATAACGTTTTGACTGTGCCGTGTGCTATCCACGTGTTCATGTTTATTGTGTTCCATCTAGGACTATGGCTACATTAGCCGTATAGTGTGGTTAATTTATCTGTTTGCAAGTACAATTTGTGTCACGATTACAGTGGTGAGAGGTTGTTGAAGAAAAACTGTTCCAGTAGTGTATATTAATGTTGCCATACTACAACCTAACCTCAAACACGACAATGCACCGTAACTGTTGCATTCCCGGATGCAAATTAAAAATCAGAAACTTTCAGTTAAAACAAAAGGTAAATTACAACATAAAGCTTCTAAATTCAGTATTTAATTACAATAAATTGCAGCGTTATGTGTATTAGTTGCCGGTGTGTATATAACATGGTGAATAGTGTGAATAGTGAAAGACAATAATTTCGAGTGAATTCAATTAGTGGCATCTGCAACACCAACAGTTTGTTTCATGTAAGTAGTATGCTGCTCATATTTGTACATTATCTTTTGTCTTTATAATTTAAATGTGTAGCTGTAGTTTAGAAGAAATGTGTTATGTTGCTGCATGTAAAACTGTAGACTATAGCAAAGTTTGGTAAATATTTACAAAATCGTCCGCTCGAGAAAACGAATGAAACATAGTGCAATGGATGCAGTTTTTATTGCTGATTACGATCTTGTAAGTTTTATTGTGCGCTCAAGCTTCGTGTTTTATTTATGAGAAAATTTCGTACGGTCGATGAAGTGGTTTTATTTCGCTTATGCGGCGGATATTTAGCTAATAAATGTGCATAAACGAGTGTAATATATGCTACAATGATTGATTAATGCATTTACGTTGAAATGATTGCATAAATACTACCCAAATTGTAAATATTTCGATAACACAGGACCCTGTCACCCCACTCATATGCAAAACTAACCTAACCTAAGCTAACACAATGTTGCTTTACAATACTGATTTAAGATTACGTATTTCATGTATTTCATTTACAGTGCTGTTTTACGGTTATTATTTTTAATATTTCATCTGCTTTTGTGGATTCCCCCTGTAAAATAAAGTGTCCTGAAGTGCTGAGTAATATGTTGTTGCAAACTGAGTAATCAAGTTCTCAGTAATAGTAAAAGCAAAGTTTCACCCTAAAGGTTTTGAATTCAGTAGGTAGCTTTAGGTCATTCTAAATAGCAGCATTTGTATATCAGCCATCCAGTATAGTATGTTTTGTGTAGGTATATAACATTATGCACATTGTACAAGTGTGACAAACAGTGTAAACAATGATTAATAATTGAGTTAACTCAATGTCAACACTTCTGTTTTATTTAAGTAACATGCTGCTTGCAGTTTTGTCTATCTTCTTTGTAATTTGAGTGTGTAATGCAGTTACATAATGGCATGTAAACCTGTAGATTGCATGAATGATATTTGAGGTTATATATTTCATTGCCCATGGTTTATCGTTTAATATTAAATGTCATTCTTTTTTGTTTACTTGAGTTTATGTTTAAGATAGTGTTTTTGTGTTTTTAACACAGCCCATATTCACAAAACAGGCGTGTTATTACACCACATTTTTATTTTACTGCGTTGAAATCGTAGCCTGTAGACGAGTTGTTTACAAGTAGTTCCCACCACATAGGCCGCCATCTTGAATCACAGTGTCAGGTCCGGTATTTAGGAGGTCCTGGCTTTGCCTAACGGGTGTACAGGGTACGTATGTAAACAGGATAACAGCGCCACTATTCCATGCGTAGGTATTGTTAAATGTCCCGAGTAATACATCTGTGTATGAACAGTATGTATGACAAAGATTAAGGTCACTTAAATAATCAAGCTTCATATTTAAGTCAGGCTTGTTTCAGAAGGTTCAAGGCGGAATATTTGTGGAATCCAAACCCTCTCGGCTCCAAAAATAATTCTTCGTGGAAAATTGTTTTTTATACCTTATTTAACCAGAATTACTTTTGATTAATATGCCAAGAGTTTGAGAAATCGGAGTGACGAATAAAATATACCTGGGTAGTAAATTGTATTTACTGAACGGTAACGTGTGCTTTTCGCATTCCTGAGGTCCCAGGTTCAAGCCCCGGGGCCAAGCAAGCTAATCGAAGGTTTCTCGCGGTTTTTCTCTGTCGCTCGTGCACTGGGCAATTTGATCTGCGAATTTTCCTTTCATCACTAGATTACATCGTCGTTAACTACCATGTGCTACTGCCCCCTTTCCCCTCCAGAGAGCAGAACACCCCTCAGATGTTTTCTGGTCAGATGCCTACAATACTGCACGGGTATATGCCCAGGTGAATGTGTGGGTGCGCCTGCGTGTGTGTGGACGTGTGTATACAGAACAAAATTTCCCTACCCCGAACTACATTTTCAGAGATTTATTGTTTCTTATTTATGTCTTTTCATAAATGAATAGCATTCGTTTATTAAAATGTTGTGTGTTTCAGAAATGCAACACCTAAATTTTCTGTGAATATCTGTGAAGTCTTCTTGAAAATTATTAGGGTTTATATGTATACAACTTGTAAGTGATAAGATATACACAAAAACTGCTTCAAGATAAAATGTAAAGCTCATAAAAGCATTGAGTTTGTGTCAAATACATTTTTTTCGTAGAATTAGGCGTTTCCGAGATAGTTGATGTTCTTTTCAACTGTCCAGTATTAAACAGGTGCCGGTCTTTAATTTTTCGTGAAATATAAAGGATACGCAACACCAATGTAGGCAAAATTTGCTGTTTTTGTTACCACTATTGCCAGCAAGCATGCTTAACTGGAAAACAATTTTTCTGAAGAATGTACTGAATATATATGAAAATAAGTTATTGTTTCTGGTATAATTATGGCACATATTTTGTAAGCTCCTGGCTAGCGTAATTAACTAGATTTACTAACAGTCACTGTTTTGAGCTTCCATACACAACAAAATGTGATGTTGGTGTCTAAGATTGTTGGAGAAGGTATTAAAGACAATGGCAACTCATTAGTTATTCCTCTGTGAACTTGAATTGATCAAGTTGCCCTGCACGATAAAGAAAGTTATCAAAAACATGCTAACCGCGCGTTATGACTACGTGGACCGTGGGAGGTTTAGGTCTCAAGTAAACGAGACAGGACCTCCGCAAATGGTACCATTTGTAAAACAACCACGTCTTTGGAAGCTAGAAACATGTTCTACGTAAGGCATGCAGATATTGTGACACAAACGCCTAAGTACGTCTACCATTCTTGGCTCCCGAACTCTTCGCTTTTCACTCTTCTCTTCGCTTCCCATAAAAAGAAGGAAGGAATTGTATGTCCTGTGTTTTCCTTTATTTCCTCTTTGTATCTTTAAACCTAGAGAAAGATGGAAAATAAGCATAATACAGCATACTTTCTCTTTTTAGGACACATATTTCAGGCGAAGTTACATATTTCCCATACTGCAGATGATTCAACACTCTCTGAACCGCATTTCTTATTAGCACCGTATATCTTTAATTAAGAGGACGCAAAAGTATTAAATAATTTTCTAAAATATTTTAGCTAAATATTTAAACTTTTCCACAGGCATTGCCAGTAATTAAAGACGTGTCTGTAGAAAATTATTTCAGCATATAATTACATCCCTGAGATATTAATTATTTATATCAATTTTATTAGATATAATCAAAAACATACCCTAATTTTAAGACATTTAGATGACAAATGAAATTTATATCTTGAATTTTCTGGGAGTAGCCTCTGAAGTCCCCTTCATCCCGAATGACTTTTGCATAATTGGTAAACTGTGAGAGATAGATAATATCTTACTACAGAAAACGTTTTTAGATCTCTTTAAAGTACACAATTTATATTAACCATTGGAGTTAACCATTTTCCCACATATTCCTTGTTATTAGTTCGTATTTTAAAAATCTTATACCTTCTCAGATGCGAAGTCGTTATTGGTGTGCTCCCCTGACCATGAGAAGAGAACGGAATTTCAGGTTGCATCGTGACCGGGTGGTCGACCATTCGCCTCTCACCAAAGCGGCCCGGGTTCAATCACAGGTGACCGCATGTGGGACTGGTGGTGGACGAAGCGGCGCTGGGGCGGTTTTCCTCCGTGCCTGCGGTGACGTATGCAATAGAGAAATTCCGCGAATATGTCATACCGAGTGTTAAAATTTGAAATCAATGTTTCACCTTTTTTACTGAGGAAAGATAACGCTAGATACTCCAAATTATCTTATGAAGTGAAAAATAGATCTTTTTGACTTGAATATGGGTTCAAATTTCACTTCTTACCCATATATTTCCAAAACACTGAAAATAAGCGTGAATAACAGTGATTTTCGTATCAATATTTCAGGAGCTATGTACAACTGTTTTAATTTTTTTGTTTTGTACATCACACAGTGACTATTCGTCTTCCAAACGTGTATATGGCTAATAATTTTCGACATTTATAAAAAATTCTTAGAGCCTGTTTAATTATTACTGTGTGTCAATGTCAGTTAGTCACGGTAAATAAGGATAAAGTCCTCTGCAGGGAAAAGTAATAGACTGAAAAGAATATCCTTTTTGATTCTGCGTCATTACAATATAACAAATAAAAAAGTATCAGAAAGTCTTCCCACAAAACACGTGACTAACGGGCAATTAGTGCTGGCGCCCTGTAGTTGTCATACGCGCACAGTGCTTGTGAGACTTCAGTCAGGATAGACGTATCAGTCCGTTTCTGACTCCATGGCTAAAACACCAGCCCAAAGATAATGTGAATACAAACAATGCCTGAAGGAGCAAGGCAGTTATGCACAATGGAAGGAAAAAATAGAAGTGACTATGAGGAAAGGAAGAGAAATACTGAAACAAACAAAACAAGGAAGAGAACACCTCAAAGCTGAATATAGGAGACATAAGCAAGTACAGCGGGCAAGACAGAAAATAAGAGACCAAGAAGGGATTGATAAGGATACTCCATCATCAGCGGCTTTCAAAAGCAGACAGCATTTTGGAAAGTGCAGAAAACGTGTTGAGGAAGCATTGCTGCAATGTCCACGCAAAAGAAAAGAAATGATTCGTAAGTTAGCAGTTGAAGAGGGATTGCATGTTGTGAAAACCAAAGCATTCTGTCCCGGTATCAGGAAAACAATTATCAGAGGAACTTAAAAGTGCAATTATCAAGTTGTATCAGATGATTCAATATCTTATCAAGCTCCTGGAAGAGATGATTTTATTGAAATCCGTGTTCAAGGAGAAACAAAAGAAGTTCGCATTAGGAATCTAGTGGTAATATTAAAAGAAGCACATGCACTCTTTCTACAAGGCCGAGAATAAATGTCCGTGGGGTGAATTGCGCCCTGCTCACGTGCGTCTTCAAAGTCAGATCCCACATAATGTGTGCACATGCATTATACATGAAAATACGAAGTTTCTTCTCAAAGCATTGTGTAAAAATCACGTACTCACTGAGATTGAATTTCGTAAGTTCATAGCACAAGTGGTTTGTGATCAGAAGTCGAGTAAGTGTATGCAGGGAGGATGCTCCAACTGCCCGGGATTGAGTGGAGCAGACATTTCGGATGAACTCGCTAATTCTCCATGCGAATGGAAACTGTGGAGTTCACGTAATGGAAGAATGGAAATAGAAGTTAAAAAGGGATCTGTAAAAGACTGCATTGAAGAACTGACCAATTGCCTGCCACGTTTCCTAAATCACCTTTATGTAAAAAGACAGCAATCCGAGGCCTTTAAGAAGGCTCGGGAAAATGTTGCAATTAGTGAAGCTGTGATACAGATCGACTTCTCTGAGAACTACACATGCAAGGAGCAAAATTAAATTCAAGCTGCCCACTGGAACAATACACAGGTCTCAATATTTACTGTTGTTGCCTGGTATAGGAAAGAAGATATTGGTGAAACTCAGAAACAATATTTTGCTTTGGTGTCTGATTATGTATCACAGGACAAATACGCAATTGATATTTGCTTAAGGAATATATTTTCGGAAATATTGGATATTGTTCCGAATCTTGAACTCGTGAAGGTGTTTTCTGATGGAGCTGCTAGTCATTTTAAGCAGAAATACACATTGAGTCATGTGACATATCTTTCCGAAGTATTTGGAATCCAAATTGAATGGCACTTCTTCGAATCCTATCATGGAAAGGGGGCAGTAGATGCGATTGGAGGACAAGTGAAAAGGATGGCCTGGACAACTGCGAAAGCAGGATTCAGAGTGCTGAAGAATTTGTTAATACTGTTAGAAAGAAAACCAAAATATGTCTTCTTGAGGTTTCTCTGCCTGAAATTGAAGAAGCAAAAGAATTTCTCGACAAAAGATTTGAACGTATTTCACCTATGCCATCCACTCAGCGGGTTCATTATGTGAAAGTATTAGGTTTAAATGTTGTGGAATATGCTTTTCTTTCATGTGCGGAAAGTGTCAGAATGATACACAACTTTCGGAAATAAAAACAGTGTAGTGATATGCGCGTGTACTACGAGACTACTGCATTTAGCGTTCCTGCACTATAAGGAATCCAATCCAGTAACTAGTGTGTTACAGGTATGCGCTGTGTGCTCTCATGTGTCGTCTTTGTTATGGTTTTGAGTCAGCTTTTTATACTTGCAATGACGTAACTGTGATAAGAAATGAGAGCTGTCAACATCTGTTTATCCTGTTTATGTTGCATGACTTTAATGCTTCTCCAAAGGATATGATTCGTCTCAAAATGATAAATACAATTACACACCTGTATGTATTACATGTATGTAACGTATAATACGTATCACTGTGATTTACCATATGTTATACCATGTAAAGCAAAGACAAGGTATTACAATTTTCACAAATGTCAGTTAGTCACACACTCATGTCAGTTAGTCACGCTGACCTTTTGAATAAATATATCCAGATTAGAATAACATGCCAAACCTTTTTTCAGGTCATTTGAAAGCTTAGAAGTTCCTCTCTCAAGTGGTTTTTCAGAACAAATCAAATAAGAAAACTTTCAGAGAAAACGGAGGACAAACGTTTGAAGTTGGACCTGCAGTTTACAAAAATGTCAGTTAGTCACGAAAAGTTTAGTGCTCATTATTAAATAATTGTTTCACTTTTTTAAGGCTTTTATATTTCCTATCACAACCGCCAATGTATTCTCTGTCATCGCATGTCGTTAAAATAACATTTTTACATCTATATTGACCATTAGACAGACATTTTAGGAAGAAAATGTAGTGTAAATGTCAGTTAGTCACACGCGGAATTGCTCAATAATAGTTGGTGTTAAACACTACAAAAATGGAATTTCAAAACCAACATGATAGCGACCCACTCCTAAAAGTTTTAACTACCGCTTAAGCATACTTTATTCCGCTATTTCCAATGTAGCTATAAGGAAACGTGTTCAGTGACTGATATTTGAATTGCAGTCGAAAGGTTGGCTAGCCTGTTTTGATGGTTGCCAAGGGAGGTAACTATGTACTATGTAAATCTATGTAGAATAAATGATCAAAAAGGATACAGTCCATTTTATTACCATGACGGTAACATTTGGTCCCCCGGGCCGGATACTGCTATAGATTGCCAGCAAACCGTATAGTAATTGAAAATATTGATACGCACTTGTAATGTACATAATGAAAACCATCTTATTTTCTTCACGCCAGCATCAAGAGGGAAATCGAAACGGCCGGAATAATTACTAATGCAACATCAGCACCAGGCAAGAGTGATTCTATAGAAGGTTAGTCATTATCTAGTTACTAGCTATTTAGCCTACCTTGACTGGCTTTCTTTATTAGTAACATTGACTCATTGCATTATATCTTCTATAATTAGTTCCATATAATTCCTTTGCTTACTTTTCATTGCTGTCCTTCACTCGATATTTTATTATAACACTTTGGTGGAACAAACTGGATCGTATTTATTGCTGTGCGACTAATAATATGGAAGAGCAAAATAAGAAGCTATTAATTACAAAACGAGCCGTGGAGAAAGCAAGTCTTACTCGCCTTGCCAAATTTGTTAATGAATTTCAAACTGCCTCAGAAATTTATTCAGTTGAGGTAAGAGTCAAGGAATTGCCTACGCAGAGCTTTTGTTAAGGATACCAAACTGTGTTTTAACTGGTTACGATCTGGTCATATAGTCAGAGATTGTAAATCATCGAATTGTCGCACCTGTGGTAAAAGGCACCACACTTTAGTACATCTTGATGCTTCCAAACAGCAATGCAGTTTCAGTAACAATGAAGGTTATTCAAGTCATGATCCCTTGCACACAGATAATGGTGTAAATAGCTACTGTGCATTGAAATATGAACCTCGTAAACACATTTTGTTGTCTACAGCATTGATTAAAGTTAAAGATCACAAGGGTATTTGGCAGACGTGTAGAGCTTTTCTAGATACCGGTTCTCAGTCATGTTTCATATCAGAGGCCTGCGCTCAGAGGTTAAGACTTGGACGACATCATGATCCTAAACCTGTTCAGGGAATTGGCAATACAGTTTCAGAAACCAAATATGGAATTTGTATCAAAATTGGATCATTTGTAACTGACTTTGTTGTCAGTAGATTGCTTAATTTTACCCAAGGTGACAGAAAATCTGCCTGCAGAGAAAATTGACTGCAGTAATTGGAAATTACCTAGGAATATTTCATTTGCTGATCCTAAATTTCATGAGCCTGGAAAGATAGATATTCTGTTGGAAGCAGAAGTCTGTTCATACATTCAGCGCCAAGGTAAATTACATCGTGATAATAATCATCCTGTTTTAATGGAAACAGAGTTTGGTTGGGTACTTGCAGGAAAATATTCAGACTATGGAAGATCCTGTAATATTCCACGGCGGACGGTAGTATCATGTTTCGCTAAGACTGAAGTCAGTATACAGCACCAATTGCAGAAATTCTGGGAGATTGAGGAGTTGAATCACACTCCAAAAACAATGGATGATAAAGCATGCGAGGCTCATTTCACCCAGAATACAAGAGATTCGTCAGGAAGATTTGTGGTTCGACTTCCATTTAGAGAAGATCCTAAGAAGTTAGATGAGTCTAAGATGATGGCCACAAGAAGATTACATCAGTTAGAAAGAAAAATAATCAAGAACCAAACATTGAAGGAAGATTATGTGCACTTTTTACAAGAATATGAGGCACTGGGTCATATGCAAGTGGCACGACCCACTACAAGACTTTTGTTATTATATGCCTCATCATGCAGTACTTAAGACAGACAGCTCAACTACGAAGACAAGAGTAGTTTTGACTGTTCTGCAGCTTCTAAGAATGGATTTTCATTGAATGATTTATTGTGTGTTGGTCCTACTATTCAACAGGACACTTGTTCTATCATCCTAAGATTTAGGACACATGAAGTAGCATTTACTGCTGATGTTGCCAAAATGTATAGACAAATTTGGTTACATCCAGATAATCAAGTATATCAAAGAATACTGTGGAGAAGCGACCCTACAGCTCCAATACAAGAGTATCAGCTGAAGACTGTAACGTATGGTATGGCTTGTTCTCCATTTCTAGCTATTCGTTGCCTGCAGCAATTGGCTCATGATGAAGCACATAAGGTTCCAAAGGCTGCTGCAATTGCATTGAATGATTTTTATGTTGATGATTGTATTTCAGGATGTGCAACCTTACATGAGGCACAAAAACTTCAGAAGGAATTGGTAGCCATGTTATCAAAGGGTGGATTTTTGTTGCGTAAGTGGTCCAGCAATTATTCTGAGTTTTTAACTAACATCACACTAGACCAAAGAGAAACTAGTTTACCATTACAGCTTGACAAAAATGGAGTGAAAACACTTGGACTACTATGGCATTCTACTGAGGACAATTTTAAGATTGCAAGAAGTCTTAAAATTAACTGCTACGCACAAGCATTTACAAAAAGAGTATTATTGTCAATAGTTTCTGGTATATTTGATCCCTTAGGCCTCATAAGCCCTATTGTTATTATATGCAAGATGTTTCTACAAAGGTCATGGCAAGAGAAATTAATGTGGGACCAACCCATATCAGAGGAATTGGCTACAGATTGGAAGAAGCTCCACAACCAACTTCATTTGATTGATAACATTCGCATAGATCGCAAAGTAGTTGGTTATGATTCTGTAGGCAATATAGAGTTACATGGTTTTTGCGATGCTTCAGAAAAGGCATATGGCGGATGTATATATGTCCATTCATCAAATAAGAAAGGAGTTACATGTGTAAAATTCTTTGTGCCAAGTCTCGAGTTGCACCACTAAAGAAATTATCACTTCCACGTTTAGAATTATGTGGTGCATTGCTTCTTGCTCGTCTATTGGAAAAAGTCAAAAAAGCACTGAACTTATCATTTAAGCACGTATACTTGTGGACAGATTCTACTGTGGTATTGTCATGGTTGTCAGCACCTTTAACACAATGGAAAACTTTTGTAGCTAATAGAGTTTCTGAAATTCAAGATATTTCTGAAAATGCAATATGGAGACATGTTCCTTCACAACATATACAAATAAATAAAATAAATAAACACAACCCAGCAGATTTGATATCAAGGGGTGTGTTTCCCGAGAATCTTATAAATGACGAATTATGGTGGGAAGTACCAACTTGGTTACATGAAGAACCAAAGGTGTGGCCTGTACTGGGTACCATTTCAAACCCTCACGAAGCTCCAGAGTTAAGATTCAAAACAATTTGTCATGTTGCAACTATTAGTGACGAGGGAATAATCACACGATTCTCCAGCCTATCCAAATTGCAATACATTGTAGCATATGCATACAGATTTTGTAAGAATTGTGTTAAGCCAAAGGCAGAAAGAATAACTGGATCTCTCACACTTACAGAGATTCAAGATTCATTGAGTAATTGCATTCAAATTGCACAGCAATCAGTATTTAGCGTAGAAGTGCAGCAACTAGCAGTGAAACAGGCAGTTAATATTAACAGTCGCTTGAGATCTTTAAATCCTTTTCTCGACAGTAGAGGATTACTTCGAGTTGGTGGACGGTTAGAACACTCTAACCAAACGTATGATCAAAAGCATCCTCTAATTTTGCCACGCCATCATTTAACCAATCTGATTATACAGCATGAACATAAACGATTGTTGCATGCAGGTTGTCAACTTTTATTGGCTTCTCTTAGGGAAAGATATTGGATATTAAATGGCAGAAACACTGTTAGACATTTGGACTGTGGGAAGCAGGTGTAAAATCTTTTAAGTATCACCTTAGACGTGTTATGGGCGCATCATGTCTTACTTATGAAGAATTCCATACCCTAACCTGTCAGATAGAAGCTTGTCTGAATTCCAGACCATTAGTTCCTCTCTCATCTGATCCTAATGATCTCAAAGTTCTGACTCCTGGTCATTTTTAATTGGTACAGCTTTAAACAGTTTACCCCAGCCAGATCTCGGTAGTGCTAAACTTAGCTTGCTAACTAGGTGGGAAAAATTACAGCAACTACTTCAGGAATTCTGGTCCAGATGGTCACGTGAATATTTGCATCATCTTCAGCAGCGATCTAAGTGGAACAGTCCACATGCAAATGTCAGTCAGGGTGCAGTCGTCATAGTGAAAGAAGACAACCTTCCTCCACTCTGCTGGAAGCTGGCAGTGGTTGAGGGACTGCATCCAGGAGCAGATGGATTAGTTCGAGTTGCAACAATTCGCACAGCAACTGGGGTATTTAAGAGACCTATTGTTAAACTGTGTCCTCTTCCTCAAGAGACAGACATAATTTAATGCATGCACTGATATAATTATTTGTGAAGAAATAAGACTTATTTCTTGGCGGCCGGTATGTTCAGTGACTGATATTTGAATTGCAGTCGAAAGGTTGGCTAGCCTGTTTTGATGGTTGCCAAGGGAGGTAACTATGTACTATGTAAATCTATGTAGAATAAATGATCAAAAAGGATACAGTCCATTTTATTACCATGACGGTAACAAAACGTGTAATAAAACCATTTCTACATGCCTATGTGTATACGATAAATATCAAGTAGAAGAAGCTTTTGTATGAGTAGAGAGTCATGTGAGTGATAAAAAATCAGCTTTTCTTTTTTACACAAAGGACATGAATAATGATGAGGACTTCACAGACTATTTCTAGAAATTTCAACAGATCCTCTCATTATCTTTGTAGTGAAAATATCTTAAATATGTGGTATTTCAACACAATCGTTAGAGCCATTTTCTTGAGAACACACACACGCGCGCGCGAATCTTTGTCTGAAGATGCTCCTTTTTAGATTCAGAGGGCCTAAAAGTACTTGTATCTATTGATATAATATCGATAAAGAATTTCTGTGTGGAACACATCTGTTAGGTGCATGATAGAGGAAGCAAAAAACGGGTGCTCCAATGCAAATTAATCCACCCAATCGATAATTTACATTGTAAAAACGCCAAGTCTATTTATTTTCGGGTTTTGACAAGTGTGTTTCTGTTTCTTTGGTGCAATTTAGAATTAAACAGCAAAGTCATTTCCAATAACGTTGTCTGGAGGGCCTTCCAAAGGTGGATGTGGTGATAAACCGCGAAGATTTAAATCCTCGCAATTTCTACAAGCCTTCATAAAAACACAGTGAGGAAATGGACAGAATTAACTATATGTTAACTTTATGATAAAGTGTTATGTGTTTTACTGGAAAAATAAGATGTGAAATAAGTCATATATGGTTCCCAAAACCAGGACGTGTGTTACAAGTTTTAATATTTATTCCACCTATAATTAAGCAGATAAAATTCATAAAGATGGAAATAAAAATGCAATAATAATAATAATAATAATAATAATAATAATAATAATAATAATAATAATAATAATAATAATAGTAATCGTAATCGTAATCGTAATGGTAATGCTAATGCTAATGCTAATGCTAATGCTAATGGTAATGCTAATGCTAATGCTAATGCTAATGCTAATGCTAATACTAATGGTAATGGTAATGGTAATGGTAATGGTAATGGTAATGGCAATGGTAATGGCAATGGCAATGGTAATGGTAATGGTGATGGTAATGGTAAAAATTCCTGTGTCTGCTGCCTGTAGAAATCCACGCTCCATTCTTCCTTTCAATGATTCATAAAATTCTGAAGGGCTAAGACAGTTCTTTTTTTATCCACTATATAGAACAGTACCTCTGAAGCTCAATTGTTGTTCTGCTTCAAGTGCTTCGCTATAATGAGGTCTACTCTTCACTTTCCATTCTTCAAAGACTAGTAGTTGCTTTTAATCTTTCTATTTACTGAATACAGCTCAACTATATCTACAAAAAGATTTGTAGGATCATTCATTTCGGGGAGCTTTGTTCTTATATAAATTATCAAATATGTTAGTTGCCTAATCGTCGTACTTTTTTCAGTCAATTATTGATATTTTTTGATCTGGAGGTAATTATTTTATTTAGAGTAGTCTTTCTCATCTCTACCGCGATATGATTTATAATGTTTGTGCAAGCATTTCCAGAGTGTAAAATGCAGCCCATGTTTACTCCATTTAATTCTTGAAGTTCAATCTCACACTGAAAATCATTAAAAGCCTGGCAATTTTTGGCAACTTTGTACGCCACACGGAATACATTTGCAGTCACCTCCTTTTCGTTTTTGAAGGCTCTCGTGCAGGCCTTTCCTAAAGTGTTTTCTTTGGAGTTGGTAAAATCTTAACTGCAGCTTGATGAGCAGAACTTTCCTTATGTTTGAATATTTTCTTTGGCAGAGAGATCATCTCGTTTTTCTTCGCATACCCATAAGATGACAGAAACTGTAGCCCATGCCTGTGTTTGTTTCTCTCTGCTCTTAGTTTCCCAACTTCTCCACAAATTCTGCAACGAAGTTCCACGATTTTAATCAACAACCAGTCATGTTTTGGACAAAATGTATTTTTTGATCCAAAGCCCAACAATTAGGAATCTCATCTAATTTTTCATCACACACGCGTTCACTCGAAATCTCATCAGCATCATATAATTATGCTTTCACTGCTTTCGTTTCCGGCTGCACTATTATCCATCGCAATCGAACTTCCAGCTTTATAATTTGAAATGCATTCATCATTGCTCTGTTTAATTTTCTTGGATGCTGGAGATCACTAAAATAGTTATTTTTCGACTCATCGCATCTTCAAACTTGAAAAACCATGTGCACACTGTACAATACAAGCGTGGATAATCCGCTAAGGGTAAACCAGACAGAACTTATTACCACGTCTACCACTGCGACAAATTGAACTATACCTACGAACACGGAACAAATCGGCTCAAATTCAAAGAGTACTGACTTAGATTCTTTCCTCAGATCACATACACACGAATTATTATTCATAAACACGAATTAACCAATAGTGAACAAGAAGCTCGCTGAGAAGATAGCAAAGTGGTTGTTGTTATGCGTTCATTTTTGACGCTTACGAAGAGATTCTAACGCTACTATAACCTCTTTAAATGGAAACTAACCCAACAAATATTAAAACCAATCGGTAGGTATCTATAAAATCACATTTTGTAATTTTTAATCGGGAAAATAAATGGTTTTTAAATTATGTTTTCAGAAAATGTTATGGGTAACGCGTTCTCCCAAAAAAGAGCACTACATATAACTGAACTTCATTTTACATATTTGTGAGCATACTACATATTGTTAGTGATATAACGTAAAATTACATATTTTGACATTTTTCTATGTGTATATACACCTGACAGCACCGCGAAAACATGTTTGATGTACCTACTGTAAAAAGCTGGACTTTCAAATCATTCAACTACTGCGAGATTTGTCAATCATGGATTAAAAGTTCTGTGGACAACTGATGTGCAAGACGAGTAGGTACTAGTGACGTATTCAGATGCTGCAGCATATGTGCTTAAAGTTGCAGCCGCTCTGAAAGTGTTTTATCCCAATATGCTCCATTTTACCTGCTTGACTCGTGGACTGCAACGTGTTGCCGAAGATATTGGAGCTATGTTTCCGCAAGTACTAAGCCCCGGCACAACGGCCCATTAAGAGCCAAGCCTTACCGCCCAGCCGCTGGTTCCCCACTTCGGCGCACTACAGGCGTCATTGGTGGGGTGCTACGTGGTCAGCGTCCCCATTCCTCCCGGCCAGTTATGCGGTCTTCACGACCTGGGGCCGCTACTTTTCCAACTAGCTCCACAATTGGTCCCCCAGGGACTAACGAGGCCGAGAGTACCTCGTGCCAGACCTCCCAGAGGGGATAAAATCTCCATGCTGGTACCGGAGATCGAACCCGGGTCCTCCGCGCCAGAGGCAAGCGCGCTACCAACTGCGCTACGGAGGCGGTCGTTTCCGCAAGTAAATAGGATAATTTCAGCAACAAAAAAGATTTTTCTAAAACCTCCACAACGAATGCTCTCTTAGAAGAAGCAATTACCAGAGATAACACTGCCTCCGGAACCAGTGTTTAAGAGGCGGGGAACATGGATAGAAGCAGTTAATTTCTATAGTGTGCATCTAGATTATATAAAGACTGTTGTAGAATCTTTTGATTCTGAAAGTGCTGCATTTATTTGTGAATCACAGGCTGCCTTTAGCGGCTACCTTAATCAGGAGCAACTTCAGCTGGTTTCCAGAAAGCATCCAACGTTTAGAAACGTCAGGACTGCCTATGTAGGATCCTATTGCTGTCATAGAAATTGCTATTCAAAAACTAACTGGTGCAAGTGTATTAAGTAAATTGCAAAATGTGTTCAAGAGAAATCAACATGACAAATTCTAAATGGACATGATGTTGATCCAGCCAAGGGCATTTCTCCGGAAAAATTCTTTTCCTAAAATTTGCCCCAGTTACATCATGTGACGTGGAAAGATCTTTCCCTGTCTATAAGAATATTCTCAGTGACAAACGTCTTTCAATGACCCCAGAAAACATTGAAAAATACCATAATTGTTCTCTGTTCTATAAAACAATGTATACATATGATTTGAGTGTTGTAACTAAGAAAATAATAATTTGGAATTAAATATTTGATGTTACATATTTTCCCCATTCTACATACTTTACTTCATATTTTAATGCTTTTCACTGTATATTTATGTATATATTTTGCTAAGTGATACTGCATAAAAATCCCAGCTCTAGTTATGACCATAAGATACTTATTTAAACGTAAATTCAAGTAAACTGAGTAATATTATTGAACTTCCGGGGCTGAAAACGAGTAAATACGCTTGCAGTCATTTTAAAATAGACTACTTACGCAGCTGGCTTACCCGACATGGTTCGTTTCTTTAAACTCCAATGACGAATTAATTATCTAATTCCGCTTACCTGCCACATTCTCTATGAAATGGTTTGATGATCTAGAGGGTTTATGCTCTGCTTTACCCCTTATAATTTCGTACAGTCCCGACTATTCCAAATAACGGATGAAAGGATCCGATGTTCACACAACAGGATGTGAAACATTGACGGAACGTCTGACTTCCTTATAACCGACAGTCTTCCAGGTGTTGGAAATGCTGCATATCGTATAAGTGCCCGTTGGCGGCGGAAGACTCCTCTGTCGGAATGCTACAGTAATTTTTAGATGATTATAGTAGTTTAAATTTTAAACCTTTGAACCTTCTTTTCTGTCCCATAGTCCCTTAATAATACGAAAAAAAATTCATTTTCACATAATTCAGAAATCTGTAGCATCTATATACAGCGAAACAGCATTTCGCACTCTCAGGACACCAAATTCACAAGCTTAGAGGGCACTAAAGCGAGAAATATATATATCTTCTCAGTTAATATAAAATACCGGTTCTCTTATTTCTAATGTTAACAATTTTCCTTCCTTATACAATTACTTAGAGTTCCCTGTCAACGAGCTTGATCGCAACTCAAATGGACAGGAAACAAAGAAAAATTTCTTACATGAAAAGGCTTGATAGCCATAAAATTCAATGTATGCATGTAAAGAATTAGAATAAAGGTTTTTCGTGCTTTTTGACATTGTTTCACTATTAACAATCTGCAGTAGATATTTGATAAATGACACATAAAGAAACAAATATAACCCAGGATCTATTTTCACCTATTAAACTACTTTTTGTTTGTTGAAGTGTTACACAATGATCATCTGTGTACACTCCTTGCAATAAAATGTAGCGGGATTTTATCTGTATACCCTGCGGAGTGCAGCAACTGTTTACCTATATCCTGTAGAGTTGCAACAATTCTAGGTATTTTCTATTCCATAGCATTCTCAACTAAAAGCCAAGGACTTCTTCGTATTCAAGTACTACAAGGGCCTTGTAAACCCTTTTTAATGTTTTAGTAATTTCTGAAATGAAATTACAGGTGTTTTACAGCCCCATGCGTCAAATTTGAATGCGTTTTTAATGGTGAAAGAATCATCAATATCTTAGGGTGGTGTTTGAAATTACCCTACATAAACAAAACATTTTCTGTAATATTATTATACATGTATTACAACGTTCCCAATGTGTTAATCGGTGGTAGGGAATTAATTTGGTACAAAAAGGGGAAACTATGTAACCTTAAAACAGCAATGAAATTTTCTCCTAGGCACTGGCTTGTAAGTCCTACATATGGAGAGGATAGTCAGAAAAAGAAAGAAGAAAGAAAGTATGCCTTTCAGAAAAGGAACTGTATAGACCACAGGAATCCGAATATAGAGTAGAGACAGTGATTTACAAGTATGTCTGCTTCATATATACACAATCTGGTGATCACATTCTTTTCCTATGTGCAGTAAGCGACCCTCAAAGAACACACACATGGTGCATGGAATATCGCTTTATCTTCTAAATGATACATGTTGGTGACCTATAGCCCTGTTTAGTAAGCCCACTTATCGCAGTTGACGTTCCTCAAGTAGTTAACCCAACATAAAACTCGTTCACAAGAAATGCATTCTCAGATTTTTCCACCCTGACACAGGTCCTATGAGTCACAATCTACTAGCTGCACTGGTTCGAACTCAGCATCCACATTTAGGCGGCTAAATTGTATAGAACAGTTTTCTCTAATAGGCTATATAATAGGCTGTAAAATGCTGTATTCTTCCGCTGTAAGAAGCATGCATTCAATTATAATTTCACAGTTCTATTTTAAAGGTTATTGTGTGTTAGTATGTTTAGTGGAAAACATGTTTTCCGTAGATTTTAATGGCAGAGCATGCTTCTTACCATCTCAATGAAAATATATCTCGAATTTGTTCCTTTTTTTTCTCCTGTGGATAATACCAAACTGTCTGCTTACTAATGCAGTAGTTTTTCAAACGATGTTGGCCATTATTTTTACTATTTTCCTCGTCCAAACAACATTCGGTAATTCGCAATCTCTTGCGTTACATTCAGAAACAAGATTATTAATGTCGCATGTCTCGACAACTAAAAGTGGAATTTAGTTCTCTGGTTCTCTACTTTAAGGAATTCTTGTACAAATGCCTCAGAAATTAAGCTTTGATAAATACTGAAGATACATGGTGTTATATCATACGTGAACCGTGATGGCCACTCCAGGTCTCGCATTAAAAAAAAAAAAAAAAAAAAAAAAAAAAATCACCCAGCAACAAATGTATTACTTTTCTTGATCACTGAGCATTTTCACCTTCTCTGACACATATTTTAAATGCAATTATTTCGAATTACTAATGAGACTGGGGGTTTGGGAAAGTAGTCTGAGATAATCAGGATGGGGTAAAGAAAGTAAATTGTAATCACGTATCTGTGTATAACCTGCTGGATGAGAAAAATGAATTGAGCACGCCCATGACAGGGTTTCGGGAGTACATTTAATTGACTTTTGATTAACCAACATTACGTATTGTTCTAGAATTTAGTTTTGAAATATTCTGTAGAACCTTTTTTCATTTCCTCCCAATATTCCTTTTAAATGTTGGCAGCCTGAATCAGTTTATGCTGTGTTTGTTAATTTGCAGATGAAGAAATCATGCAAATGATTTAAAAGGGATCAAATTTGGAGTATTTAACCAATATCATTTCTTTACCAAGGATCCATTTGAACTTATGATTGGGTATTACAAGCTTACCCTGTTGAACCTGAATAATAAAATTGGAATTAATTTTCAATGCTGCTCAAAGTTTTGGAATTTCTTCAGTATCAATTTTAAAAAAGATCACATCGTTTTCTTTTATGATAGTGAGTCCCTCTGATTTCATGTCACTAATTCTATTTTTAAAGCTCTCAAAATCAACTTTGTCATCTTCGAGCCATTTACGAAATGCTGCTGCATCCGTTTCCAACGTTTCCCTTCTTCTTTCTTCTGGAGCGGTACGTTTGGGGGCCGGTTTGGAAGTCAGGATGGTAAATTAGGAAACAGTGCGGGGCATGCAACTTCAGTAAGTTTATGAGTTATTTTGGGTACTACAAGAACACTTCCAATATTTCGCGTGGCAGTAAATTCATTCCCTATGTACTGTTCAGAAAAATGTTTAATACATACCACAGTAGCAACACCTGGTTCATAATTATCCCTGTGAATAGCACGTACCCACTGCTGTTTCCTGTGCGAAAAGTCAGACCATATTCTACCGTACAAAACGCTCACTCAGTGGACCTAGGGAGAGGGAGAATATTGTTTGGATGCGACCCGTGTCACTAATGGGGCCCACACTGAAATGTACTAAATGTGAATAAACACTTGAGAATATTACCTTTAAAGTCATATATAACACATTAAACTCAGATTGTGATTTAATACAAATATTGAACCTCAAAACCCGGGAGTTCTTTTGTGCAAACCCTGTATTTTCCTTATATAAGAAAAAATAAACACAATATGACTACTCACATTTGGTTCTCCTCTTTCTCAACTTCTTTTTTGTTGCAGTTTACGATCCCCAAATGTTTTCCATTTTCCATTGTTGTTGGCCGCCTCCTGTTGCTCCTTAAGATATCCTTACACATGGTGGGAAAACTTGTCTCCACCTCACAGGATGATAGAGGTGCATACACAAAAGCTGCTCTTTGATTAACTCTGAGTGACTTTTCACTAGGCTGTTTGGAACGTTTCCCTGTTAAGATCTCTTCAATCTCACACGTTTTAGTCGTATCCTGGGTTATTTGAAACAATACTACATGCTTTTCCCTTCACTACATTACCAATGGTTCCAGGTACTGCACTTGACGACTGGGACAACTTAGTATTTTTGGTTTCCTAACAAGTTATGGCAGATGGAAGATGAGAGAAATGTGCAGATATATAGGAAGGGTTACTTTCTACTTCTGGGTTCTTTAATATTGCTTGGGAAACTGGAATTGATTCAGAATTTTCGGGATCAAATGTATTCACTACATTTCTGACTGTTTCCAAATGTTCGGTGTAATAGAGAACTGCACATAACAATGTTCCCCAATGCGGTATAATAGGTTCTTGTGGAAGTGGGACATTCAGTGCGGTTACTCTGAAAGCTTGTTTTCTATATGGTGCTTTAACTAATACTTTCTTTACACAAGACAGCAGCTTATCTACAAGTGGGATATTTGCATGAATTTTTTCTGCAACCCGATGTAAACCATGTGCAAGACAAGTCAAATGTACCGTATTTGAGAATATAACTTTCAGAGCAGTGGCAGCTTTAATCATGTAACTCCCAGCATCAGTTACAACGAGTAATACACGCTCATACTGAATAACATCAGGCCATAGAAGGTTCGACGAATCAATAAAAAATGTGTATATGGAAGAGCTATTTGCAGCATCAAGTTGTTCCACCACAAGGAGAAATGGGGTATTTGGTCTGTTTTTATGGAGAGACCCAACAATAACATTTGCAATAAATCGACCTTCACTGTCCTGCGTTTCGTCGACTGATACCCACACAAAATTATCTCCAATCTGTTCTCTAATATTTTTAATTGTGAGATTGTAACACCTCTTCACATAATTTTTGCGAGGAGTTTATTGGTCTGGCACTTTATACTTAGTATACTGCTGAATGAAATGTCTGAATGTGGGATTAGTGAGTTTCTACAATGGAATGTCTGCCGCTAAAAATGTTTCACACTAATCAAAGGAGAAGTGTGAAAAATTACTCTCTGAAAATTCACTTAACAGTTTCTGAACGTGGACACTTTTTGTGGATTTAATTTGATATTATGTTTGTGTTGATTAGTATTCAAATGCTGAAGTACTAAAAGCGTTCTTCAGTACTAATCGTTTTCCCACACGCTCCACAGTACAAAATTCTACCATCTGTTTCAAACCCTTTGTCATTCACTTTTACTTTCGGCATGATTCTATGAAAACAAAAACTTTATTCAAGCTACACACCACTGACCTCAAGTCTCAACTCACAAATGATGAAATGACGAATTATAATGATTTGTGAACCTGCTTTCAAATTTCGGAAGTGAATTTCTAAAACAAACTATAAAGTAACACTTGAATATTTGGAATTCATTCTTTAATACGATACAATTTATTATAAATCAAGTGGAATTAAACAATTGAGTTAAAACTAAATTAATATTATATTATGTTTACAAACAACATTTGAACGTAATTCCCAGAACCTCTTAATATCCAGCTTCATTTGTACTCCTAGAATGATGAAACAAACCAGATAAGGCGGGGATTTCCTGATATGACGTAGCTAAATGCGTTGCAGGCTTGAGTTCCAAGTTTCTATCAGCGTTGCCAAGTTTCAAGCCCGATTTGCATTTGTATGTGTAGGAAATTCAAAATACATACATAAAATTTTCAAATTTTCTAATTAAAATAGGCAAATATGTAGTATAATTTGAAAAATACAGAAATATTGTGCACATTAACCAAATATGCCATTATATCCGCATTAAAAACTTATTTAAATTGTTTGAAATTTAGTAATTCACTCACATGCCAACTGAGCATACTTTCTGGCAACAGAGAAAAAATGCATTTTCATATAACTCCTGTCCCTGGTTACGACACAAGAGTAAGCTTTGTAAATGTTTTCTCGCTGTGAAATGCAAACTGTGCCTTCAGTGATTAATTTGCTGCAAGTTTCTCTTTATCTAGAGTAGTATTTTGTACAGTGTAAAGTACTAAGCTAGTGTCTTGTTTAATGGTGAAACAAAATATACAATAACACCAAGGTAAACTTGTAGTGAACATCTGTAGGCTATACACATTCAAATATTGTTTGCTAATGGCAAGAAATAATTATTGTTGCTATTCCTCCTCCCTTAGAATTCGATATTAGCGGTATTCCTCCCCGCTCTTTTTTATAGATGCCATGTATGTGTTGTGTACTAGGGTGCATACTCAACTACAAATAAGAAAAAAATCATACAACCACTTTCATGTTTCCAAAGACGAAATTAGGAGGCAATGGTGAATCAGGAACATTCACAGTGCCCAGTAAAGCTGCAGTTGTGTGTATTAAACATGTTGATGAAGGTTTTATACGAGTCTTACTGTTCCTAGAGAAAGGCGTAAATTGTCTGAAGATGCGTACCCCTCAATTTTACAAAATCAGCCCTCCTATATGATATCAGTATTCCTTCTCAAAGGAAAAGATCCCAAACGTAGGATTGAGGTATTAGAGAGCAAACTAGCTTTGATCAGTGCCTTGCCTTTGTGAGGATAAAATAAACTCATTTCAAAATTTCAAAGAACTTATAGAATGGTTCACTGTATCGGAGGGCACAAATGTAATTGCATTTTCAAAAATTGATTAGATCCCTTGCCCTCAGATTTCTGTTTCATTTTCTGTTTGATCTGATCTCACTGTACACGTTTGGCATAAAAATAATGAGGTTCCCATATGTACATTTTAGTCGGTTTTGGGAAATGACTTCCTATGTGACCAGTGGACAAAATTTGAATGTGTTTCTAGTCACCTCCGGAATTATATAAGCCAAGTACAATGCAGGAATAATTTTCTAGCTCATAAAAAGGCCAAAAGATAAAATTAAGGCCCACAACCCATGAGCTCCAGCTCCAAAAACGCCTTTGCAGGTGGGTACCCCGCGCACTTTTGTGCCGGTAAAGACGGCAAACCAAAGCTCAACTTCGACCAAGATAGGTACCCTCTTTTACATGCTGCGGCTAGGCGATGGCAACGCATTGCGGAGATATGAATATCTCCTAGACGGGTTTGCAGCCCTTTTTAGTTCTGTAGAACCGCTAGGAGATCCCGCAGTACATGTGGGCAATCACCGCAATGGGTAAGCTCGCCATGCCAATGCGGCAACGATAGACCTAAATGACCCATAAATATACACGACTGACAACAAACAAAATGGCGAACATCAGCACACATCAACACAACACCATACTCCAATATAGGCTACTCTACTGGAACGCTAGAGGAGTACGGACCAGAGCACAAGAACTCAAGCACTATCTATACACCAGTAACATCACCATAGCACTTCTAAACGAAACCTTCCTGACAACCAAACCACGCTTCTCATTGCCGGGGTACAAAATTTACAGAACAGACCGAAAAGAGGCGCAGGCTGGTGTAAGTACAGCAATTGTAGTCCAAATTGACATGCAACACTCCCAAAAGCACATCCCCCAACTTCACACAATGGAAGCAACTGCCATTACAATTAACATATCCAATCAAGCCGTAACTGTAGCGAGCGTCTACATCCCTCCCAACCAACTTGACAGCAGAAACATTGACACACTAACCAATCTAGATACCGCACTGTTAGCCGCTGGAGACTTCAATGCAATACACCCATCTGGGGAAATACCACTAGTATCACAGCAGGGAACACATGACATAATCACATAAACAGCGACTATTTCATTGCATATACGGACACCCCCACGTACATACCTACCAACAACAAACACACACCACACACTCTAGACATTGCACTCATGAAAAACACTACATTCAGGTACGACATTTAAGCCATAGACGCAGAGCCTCACTCAACTTAGCAGTACAACTGAATATCCACGGAACACCAAAACTTAAGCCTCAAAAACCAATAAGAAACTTCCATCACACAAATAGGGACACCTACAGACAACACCTAGATACTACCCTCCCCCAAGCCGTGCCCGTCTGCTCTCATGAAGAGGCAGATCAGGCCGCTGTCAACCTCGAAGAGGCGATTTCGGCGGCCATCGCAGCTACTGTCCCACTGAGACCCCCCCCCCTCCAAGCATGAATTTCATTACCCACCGGACCTAATAGCCCTAATGAGGGAAAGGGACCACGAAAGGCGCAAGTGGCAACGAACAAGAAACCAAGTACACAAGGTAAATACAGCCACACTAAACAGCCAAGTAAAACCGCGATTGTCACAAATGGCACAACATCAATGGGATCACACCCTAGCGCAGTTCAGACCGGAAGGGGCCGCGGTCTGGTAGCTAACCAAAAGATTAGTCAAAGCCGCTAAATATCCCTCCTCTCACAAAGCCTGTCAATAACCACGCGGAACACGACTCAGATGAAGCAAATATGCTCTAGCTAACGCCTGCACACGTAACCAGACATCGGTTAATCCTGACCACAGCACCGCACTTGAAACTAACATGCAACTAACACAATAAGAATAAAAGAACAAATGTAGGGGAATTTCGCTGGATAATTAAACACCTGCAGCATGCCAAGGCCCCAAGACCTGACAAAATACCAAATTTGGTACTCAAACACCTAACCACAGCGGTGCTAGAAAAGCTTAGCAACATCTGCAACTACTGCCTAAAGCAAGGGTACTACCCAACTCCTTGGAAAACCGCAGATGTATTAATGTTCCCCAAACCAGGCAAAGATAGGTCAAACCCAGCGAAATGTAGGCCCATAAACCTGCTTAAGACTATCAGCAAGGTAGCAGAGAGGGCAATACTTAAAAGAATCACCGCACATATCAAAAGGCACGATATTATTATTCACGAACAATTCGGCTTTCGAGCACACCACTCTAGCACACTGAAAATCACACGAAATGTTGAATATATCAGCCAAGGTTTCAACCAAAACAGGTCTACAGGGATAGTATTCCTAGATATACAGCGGGCATTCGATACAGTCCACCATCCCGGACTCATATAAAGCTCAAAGAACAAAACTTCAACGATAGCATGATAAAACTTTTAGCGCACTACCTCACGAACAGAATCTTCACAGTATCTATACATGAGGCTACCGCTGACACCAGAACACTCAGGGCAGGAGTCCCCCAAGGAAGTTTATTCGGACCGACATTATTTAATCTCTACATCAATGATATACCTAAGACCAATAACACAGTACTCCCGATCTACGCGGACGATATAGCTATAGCAGCGCAATCCTGGAAACTAGAATTGGTGACTGACTGTAAGCTGCACTCAATGAACTTGAACCCTGGCTTAACCAATGGCGCATACAGGTGAACACGGGAAAACACAGGCGATACTATTTTCGAAAAGACTTAAACACGCGAACCGGAATGCTCCGCTTAAGCTTTATGGGGACACCATTAACTGGACCAATAAAGCCAAATACTTAGGCGTTACCCTCGACTCCAAGTTCACATTTGCCGAGCACGTAAACGCAATACGCCAGAAGGCCAACGCCCAACTGGGCAGGCTGTACCCGATCCTAAATAGAAATTCAACAGTCAGTAAGCAACTAGGTCTCACGCTTTATAAAACGCCCATAGGCCCCCGTATTCACATATGCCGCACCGGCGTGGGGACACTGTGCCAAGACACACATACAAAAACTTCAAACGCTGCAAAACAAAATTCTCCGAACCATTTCTAAAGTTCCACGTGTTCCACGGATGTAATACACAGCGAGATGAAAATGCATACAGTAGAGGAATTTATTAAGAGACTAGCTTATAATATGTATGAAGCCGCTAAAAAGAATCACAATCCTCTCATCCGGCGACTGGGACAGTACATAATAGATGCTAATACGCATAAGAGGCCCTTTACGCTCTTCAACAGAACAATCCCAGTCAATAAACATGCCGCAGACACAGAAACAGATATAGCCAGACACCTCAGTGCTCTAGTACCCCCATAACGCTAAAAAATCAGACAGCCCTAAGTCCCAGACGGATGACACTCCCTATCTAGGGCGGACAGGGGTGACAGGGTAACCCCAGCTATGACGACCCTCAGCCATCCCACAGGACAAAGACAAATCACAACCCTGCAAATACTCTAAATATTCAAAGGCAAAATATATATAAACAAAACAAAAGATAAATAAATATGTTAAAAATAGCTATAAATCCATATATGTGAATGTAAATAAGCACTCCTGACAATGATCCATCTACATGTATTGTACATATGTTCCAGGACAGACAGCATCAGCTGCGCCGAGATAAGGCAGCTCCCTCTCCAGCTGCAGCCCCAATTCAGGTACTGTACTCCTAGATTTAAGCACGACACCTCACCCCAAGAATCCTACCTTCAGCATGCAAATCCTCCACTAACACTTAGGTTCCAGGCCTGGGTTATGTGTCAAGACCTGTACCTAACCCCACTCTGCCTGCATACTCCCAGAGGCACCAGAGGCAGTTCGAGTCGAACGGGGACGATGGTTGCCCCGTCCGAGTGTCTTGTCCGCAGTACCTAGCCGTTATACGGCTCAACCTGCGCGATGGTTTCGATAGGGTCTCAACAGGGATAAGTGTTACACTGGGAAACAATTTTTTTTTTTTACCTATTAACTAAAATTTTACTGTGGTGACTCTGTTTATTTGTTTAATCGGGGGTGACGTGGGGTCCGGTACCGCTTGAAGCAAACCGGATGATTGTGAGTACATGTTCGAATGGGTGGTGAATGAAGGCAGGTCTAATGCCATGGCGGATGCCCTGGCACAGACCTGCGACTTTGGGCAGTTATTTGTTGCATTGTCATTGGGGGAGCTATGGGGAATCTTGGTAGCGTGATAAACTCATAGATCTGGCTGAGTTCGTGCTTGATGGCTGTAGTTTCTTTTGTTGTGTCGTGTGTGTTATCTTCGATCCTGGACAGCTTGCGCTGTATTGATTCAATATCATCACTGTTGTCGAGCTCTATGATGGCAGCACGGAGTTGGTGAAGTAGCCGAGCTGCGGCGTTGAAACCTGTGGTGTGATGCGTAAGCTGGCGGGTTATCGCAGCATGGCGCTGGCGGTTGACCCGTCTCTGCTTGTTGACATTCAGGTTCAATGTTGCTATTGCCTGCGTAAGTGCAGGAACGCTCTCTGCGGCGGTAGCTCTGATCTCTTCCATTACAGAGGTGAGTTCTTGCGTTTCGCTGTTGATAGGTGGCGGCAGGGTTGTAGCTGCCGATGCTAGTTTAGTGACTGCCGTGGTTAGCTGTTTGCAAGCATCCTCTATTCTGTGTAGACGGTCGTCAAGACCGGTGACCAGAGAGAGGAGTTGCTGGGCTTCATCACTGCGAAGTTCCATATAGGTTGGTGTTGTGGTGACAGTGGCGTATGTGGATGTGGTCTGCTGCGATGGTGGTGTTGCTGTGTTGTTAGGAGCTGGTCGGCGGTGTGGCTGTGAAGCTGCGGTGGCTGGTGGTGGTTGTGTGGTCCGGCGGTGTGACTGTGAAGCTGCGGTGGCTGGTGGTGGTTGAGTAGTCCAGGCTCGTGGGTAGAATGGGCACTGCGCCTGACCTGTAAAGTGGCCGAAGCCGTTACAGGTGGCGCAGTACCGTCGACGTCGGCGAAGGTCGTGGTAAGTACAGTCCTGGGTGAGGCAAAAGGCCCCACAGTAATGGCACCGTGGGGCAGCGTGGCAGGAGGTGGCGTCATGCCCGAAGCGGCAGCAGCGACGACAGGGCACGTGTCTGGATGTTCGTCCAGGCTCGGCGTGGAGATGCCTTCCAAGGAGGGACAAGCCCATCCTTAAGGCAGCCGCGCAGTCGGTGGTGTCGGCGAAGATTATACGTAGGAGGCTTGATGGTCCCTGAGAGGTGATGATGCGAGAAGCTCTCATTGCTGAGGGCCATTGTTCTCGCGCTGCATGTAGAACATGCCTCTCAGGGATGTCCCGTGGAACTCCCCTGATGATGACGCTGGCCCCTGAAAAGGGACCAGTGTGTGCAGGCGGCGGTGCGGTGACCGGGAGCGGGCAGGTAGTCGGCGGTGGCGGAGTCGGCAATTCTTCGAGTGGCACTCGCACTGCCTCTCCCTGGGAGCTGACCTGCCTTGTCGGTAGTGGCCGCTCGAGTGTCCGGCTCTCTGGCTGTGGTGTAGTAGTGCAAGAGATGCTAGCGCTTGGTGCGGCTCCGGCCGTAACTTCAGCTGGCTGCGGCGTAGTGGTACTGGCGCTTGGTGCGGCTTTGTCCGTAATTTCGGCGGCTGCGCTGGTTCTTATGTCGTTTACTGGTTCGGAAGCCGATATGACTACCTTACCCTGCGAAGTCGGCGATGATCGGCGACGATTCTTTCTTCCCATCTCCGTGTGTGTCCTGCGACGGACTCTCCCGTTGGGAAACAATTTTTTTTTTTTTTTTTTTTTTTTTTTGGTGTTCATGGGTGATAAGTTGGAAGGATTCAGAGGAAGGGATGTTGGAGTACCGCGTCAGCACCTCCGTTAGTAAAGGTTAAGATGCAAGCTGCCGCACATAGCGGGAGCGGGAAAAGGTAAGGTCCAGGGCATGGCCATTACACGAGGCACTGACCATGACCGTGGGGTTAAGGGTGAAGATAGGGGAGGGACTTGAGAGTAATTTTAATAATTTTAATCATCTGTTTAATGTTGGTTCTGCCGTCTGTTGCGAGCCATGGCAAGGCGCAGTGGTGCTTGTTCTGCTGCTTCCCTCAGTTCCCTGGAGATCTGAGACACTGAGGGTAGCGTCTGTAGGCTAGGAGGGTTGGCCAGCAATGTAGTGAGACTGGCGTGTGTCGCTTCCTGTTGTTTGTGGAGCGAAGTAATAGATGAGTGGAGAGAGTGCAATCGTCGCTGAGCGTCGTTGCTGGAGAGTTGAAGCTGAGGGAGAATGTCTTGGACAGTTGTGTCAATGTTGCGAAGCTGTTGTTGTAGTTCCGGGACTGCGTCGTTGGTGGCCTGGGTGTTGTGTTGTATGGTTTCAGCGTGTTCTCGGAGTCTGGTGATGAAGTCTTCGTAGGTGGAAGTGAAAATCTGGATGAACTCTGCAAGATGCTTCTCGATCGATGACAGGGTGCTATTAATGGTGTGGTCGTGACGTTGTAGCAGCTCGGCGAGGTTGGAGCCTGTCTCCGTGGCATTACTTTCGGTGATAGCCTCCAAGCGTGATCCAATATTCAGGACCTCTGAGTGGAGGTCCTGAACGGCGTCTCGCAAGAAGCTATCTGCGACGTCTGGTGCTGGGGCTGCTACGTGCATGTGTTGAGGCGATGCGTCAGCGACGACTGGTGGTGATGCTTCTGAAGCATAAGGAGCCGTTCGTGAGTAGGGCCGTGGATCTGCGCTGGTAGGTGCAGGAGTGCGTGTATGCCCGCGCCGGGGATACAAAGGGCACTGTGCCTGTCCCGTATAGTGCCCGAAGCCACCACAGGAGGCGCAGTACCGGCGTCGGTGGCGTAGGTCATGCGCTGTGCAAGCGCTCGTGAGGTTCGGGGCGCCACAGTAGTGGCACCGTGGAGTGGCGGCGCAGCGGGTGCTGTCATGACCGTAGGCACAGCAGCGGCGGCAGGGTATCTGGCGTTCCGCTCGGCTTGGCTCTGCGCGCAGGCACCGCCCTAACAAGGGCAGTCCCGTGCTCAGGGCAGATTCGCGGTCGCGTGTGTCTGCGAAGACAAGTCGCATGAGACTTGAAGGTCCTCTTCGAGTGATGATGCGAGTGACCCTCATTGCTGAGGGCCACTCGTGCTGTGCGGCGGAGAGTATGTAGCGTGCTGGGAGGTCTCTGGGAACTCCGTATATAACAACGCTGCGGCCCGGTTGGGACAACAGTGGCGCTGACTGCGGTGGAAGGTTGGTAGCGGCGTTGTTTCTGCAAACAGGCGCGTTGCCGGAGCTTTCCAGTATCCTGGGCGGGGACGGCGGTGGATCCGTGGCAATGTCTGGGAGCGGCGCTGCCACCGCCGCTTCCACAGCACTGCTATTGCGTGTGGCGGAAGTTGCTGCAGAGATCTCCCTAGATGCGCAGGTCTGTGTATCAGTAGCGCTGCTATCGGCCGATGCTGGAGCAGTCCCGGCAGGAGCCGGTGCTGTGCTGCGCGGTTTCCTCTTTGCCATTGCAAAGGACCGGTTTCTGGCGCGCTCGCAGGTAGATCCTACCTGGTCCGCTGCCAGGTGCAGAGTGAACGAGGAACGGGCGTTGGGAAACAATTTTTGGAACAGGGGTATTTATAGGGGCGGGAGGGGTGGTTGTCAGGGATTGGTCCGCGAGCGGGCTGTGCGCGGCTGCTGATTGGTCGTTTCCAGCCATTCAGAAGACGCGCTAATTCCCACCAGGGTTCTGGCCGTCAGTCACTCACTGAGAGGTGAACTGAAACGGGTGTGTTTCTCTCTTTTGAATACAGATTTTACTTTCGCCTTTCCCATCTTCAAAGTTAAACCGCCGGACTTAGAATGTCCTTTGGTAGTCTTTTTGATGGTAGTCGGCGTGGCTCTCTGGTCGTATTGTCCCAGAGTATTCACCAGAAGGTTAGGGTGGTTCTGGAGTTTGTTGTACATTGGTCGAGCGCGAGTTTTAATCACGTCGACAATGTACGGGATACCGGAATGTTCGTGGAGGATATGGGCAGGAAATCTCCAGCCGGTATCATAGACCATCCTTAATGCCCGGTTCTGCAGCGTCTGGAGTCTGATGAAGGTGGACTTTGCCACCACTCCCCAGATCTCGCTGCATACTCCCTTGTATGCAGGTGCCTATTTAGAAGCCGCCCACTAACGTCAGGTTTGCTACGGCGATATCTGACTTAACCTCACCACCTTCCCAACCATCCTCATAGAGTAGACGTAGTGCATGGTAGGGGAGGGGCCAGTAAAAAAAAAAAAAAAAAAAAAAAAACCTAAAAATTATTAGCGACATTATAAAAATGGCGTGCACATCTAGCAGACTGGATAAACTCCTCCTCTCCGAACATGGATTCGTGAAGTTACATTTCACCTCTAAAACTTTTAAAAAGGGCCGATTCCGAAGCAAAGTTATGCAATTTTTTGTACAGGTGAATATATTGCTTGCCAGTGTTTTCTTTTTCAGCTTATTGTTTTCAAATATTGTAATTATGTTCATTCCACAGCATATGTGCACACTATGAACACCATAGTGATGACTAAAGGCGGGAGGCATGTGCGTTTTTCCATAGGTACACTGCACATGGACTTTAGTGTTATCGCTCGCGCACGTAAACAACTGCAGGTAGATACAGCCTGACCATGAAAACCGTCTCACTGCAGCACAACCTATAAACATCAACTATGCTTTCTTGAATTGCACGTAAACGCTAATACATACTGCTATTTATTAACTATAATACTGTCACAGAGTACATTACACTGGGTTACAATGCACATTCGTAAATTATTAAATGTGAAATTTCGACGCCTACCATTGAAGCAGTTTTTAAACAGTGAAAAACTTCTTTCTGCGTCACAAGATGTCAGAGGTACAAATGTAAAGAATTCCACTCTGTCGTCTGGCGTGTTTTCCTTCTTACTCATTTTCGATGTTTTACACATAGACGGATAACCAAAATTTTTGTTTAGAACTTTCTGGAATTTAGCTTTCACCTTTTCGATACCTGGTATAAGAGGTATCCTATTAATTGAATTAGCTAAGTCTTCTATTATGCTTATGCTCTTCGACATTTCCAAACCCGATTTTTCTAATTGCTTAATGGCTTTGGTAAAATAAAATTATTTTGTTGTTTAACGACGCTGTCATTTGCTAGGATCGCATCAGCGTCGCCGGTGTGCCGGAATTTTGTCCCGCAGGAGTTCTTTTACATGCCAGTAAATCTACTGACATGGAGCTGTCGTTTTTAAGGACACTTAAAAACCATCGGTCTGGGCCGGATTTGAACCCACGACCTTGGGAACAGTAGGCCAGCGTCTAACCAACTGAGCCACCCAGACCGACTTAATGGCTTTGGGCAACACTGCAGAATTGTTGGATATGAACTGAAGATTTTCAGATAGCCCATTCGATATCAGAGACTTTGCAGTTACAATAGCAGAGGCATTTGCATCACAGAGAGCAATAATAATATTTACAATTTCATTGTAATGCACCGCATAATACGTGACGGTCTCTATCCTAGTACCCCATCTTCTAATTATTGGCGTCTGCATACACTTGCAAGGCAATGCTTCACTAGTTCGCAGAGTACCTACTACGTTACGTTGTTTTCGACTCTTGCTTCTATAAAGGCAGTTGTTTACACATTTGATGGCCGTGCTGTACTTATGACGTCATTCATACTCTGCAACCAGCTTACCTGTATCGCATGCGAGCACACATTCCTCCGGTCTTTAGTGATGACAATTCCGGTTAAAAAATAAATGGTTATATATATTTATTTATTTATTTATTTATTTGTTTGTTTCTTTGTTTCTTTGTTTGTTTGTTTATTTATTTATTTATTTATTTATTTATTTATTTATTTATATATATTTATGTATTTATTTATTTATTTATTTATTTATTTATTTGTTTATTTGTTTGTTTATTTATTTGTTTGTTTGTTTGTTTGTTTATCACTGTGAAAACATAGCGGCCTTTAAATGCATAAAATACATCCAAATAATACAATAATTCCTAATTCATTCCGCTGCAGTTACACCACTCCTGTGACGTCTCAATCGTGAGGAGTGGGCCATTATGTAGCGATGGTCGCGATATAACCTTCCCCTTGCAGAAATGTTGGTTTACTATATTCACAGATCAACTTGTCGTAGCTCCCCCAGTTCTTCAATGGGCTCGAACCAATCCACATTCTATGGGAGAGACCAGTAACTCTGTGTTCGATTCCACTCTGCCGCGGCGCAGGCAATTATTACCTTAATATATATACCAAGTGGCCCACTCCAGCCGGCATTGGGGTAAGTAGATAACCCTTCGTGCGTTAAAAGAGTTGCAGAAGTCAAGGGGGTAAATCGAGTCAGTGGCGTGCGTGAACATCGTTTTGCCTGTAAGAAAAGCGGGCGGGATGCCAGGCTAGCGTGTGTCGTGCGTGATAATAGACAAGAACAGTCTTAGAATATTTTCCACTTCACTTACAGAACTTTATTTTCCAGGGAATAAACTCATTCCTGTATATGCTCTCTATTATTTAAAATTACGGATTACAGATTGTAAATTGCCGTAACAAAATCCTTTCAAGCTTGAGGGCGCGTAATGTTTGATTGGCATTTCTTTGATGCTTATTAATGTTATTGTTGTGTTGTATTACTTTAGTTATTGTTATTACCATATTCTAATTACTTTTTCATTTTATTCTCATTAGTTTATGATGATGATTATCATCATCATTATTATTATTATTATCATCATCATCGTCGTCGTCGTCATCATTAGTATTCCCATTATTATTTTATTAATTCTATTATTATTGCTAGTTATTTTTATTTTTTGTAGTTATTACTATTATCAGAAACGCACTTATTAATATCATAATTATTAGTTTTATTTTAATTAATTTTAGTATTATCACTTTCATTATTATATTAATATTACTATTTTTGTTACTGTTATGGTTTATTATTATGCTATTATTTTCATCGTTAATATTATCATCAAGGCTACTGTTACGGTGACTTCATTCATGGAATAGGTATTCAAAACGATGCCTTGTTGATTAATACAATATTTCAGCCGTCTCCTTGTATCTATATGGCCGTTTCTGACAACTGCGGGTGTGCCAGATGCATATGCTTTAACGACATTTTGAGGGGATTTGTTTAAAATACAATATTCTTGAGAGTCTCCAAAATAAATAATCTAATGGGGTTAGATGAAGAGATCTCATTTGTCAAGATATTGGGCCACTTGGGCCCATGCAGTGTCCAGGGTACAACTAATTGAAATGGACCTTTACAGGTTCATAATGGTAAGGCGGTGAACCATCTTGTTTGAACCAGTGCACAGTGCTGTTCGTTCATAGTACAGGAACCTCATCAAGAAAATCCTGAAGTTCACCTTGCAGGAATTCCAGATACCGTGGTACTACTACTACTACTACTACTACTACTACTACTACTACTACTACTACTACTACTACTACTACTACTACTGCTACTACTACTACTACCACTACCACTACTACTACCACTACCACTACCACTACCACTACCACTATCACTACCACTACCACTACCACTACCACTACCACTACCACTACCACTACCACTACCACTACCACTACCACTACCACTACCACTGCCACTGCCACTGCCACTGCCGCCACCGCCGCCACCGCCGAAACCGCCGCCGCTGCCGCTGCCGCTGCCGCTGCCGCTGCTGCTGCTACTGCTACTGCTACTGCTACTGCTACTACTGCTACTACTACTGCTACTACAACTACTGCTGCTGCTGCTGCTACAATATCTACTACAATATCGAGAAAGTAGAGCCCTATTGAAGACAGCCATATTAGAATCATATTGATAGAGAAACCGAAACGGGATCTAAACGTCACCACGTATCGCCCGACTTGCCTGCTCAGTGTGCTGGGTAAGCTGTTTGAAAGACTGATTTTAGAAAGGCTGAACTCAGAATTGGAACGCAGTGGGGGCTGGCTGATGCCCAACATGGCTTCAGAGCTACACAATCTACTATAACAGCTTGAGAAGAGTTCAGAAGCTTGCTGAGGAAGTAAAATAGCAATCCCAAGAACGGAGATCTCTATGTGCCCTTATCACGCTAGATGATCAAAATGCATTTAATTCCGCACCCTGGGGCGGTATTCTCCAAGAGCTTAGTTCACGGAATCTGGCCCCGTGCCTGTACACTATGATAGCAAGCCTCTTACAAGATAGATCACTCCTAGTTGGAACCCATAGTCGAATGGCAATGTCGTGCGGCGTCCCACAGGGCTCCGTATTGAGTCCTTTTTTGTGGAATATTTATTTCGATGGAGCCCTGAGACTAACCATGCCTCAGGGAATCACTCTGACGGCCTACGCAGACGACTTAGCACTCGTTGCTATTGCTGAAGAAGCATCGACACATTGGAGAGGATAGCCAACTTGGCGCTGGCTTCTATAGACTCTTACCTAATCTCCAAAAAACTTAAACTGGCACCACATGAAACAGAAGTGGCTCTGCTTGTGGGCGGCTGGAAGACTCCAAATATCTGTCTCCGACTTGGCGACTCACACATCATTAGTCAGAATACAATCAAGTACCTCGGTATTCATCTAGACCGTAATCCGTATATGCGACACCATATAAGGGCCGTTGTGGCGAAGGCAGGAACAGCCTTAGCTCACCTGAGTCGAATAATGCCCAATACTGGAGGACCGAGAGAAAGCAGCAGAAGAATTCTTTTCTCGGTCGTGACATCTATCCTGCTATACGGTGCTTGCATATGGCGAAAAGCACTAGACCGGAAGATATACACCACCAGGTTCCTGAGTTTGCAACGGAATGTTGCAATTCGTATCACAAGTGCCTATCGCACCACACCTACAAAGGCTCTGTTGGTTCTGGCAAGGACGCCTCCCATTTCTCTCTTGGTCACTGAACGCCTTCTAAGAAAGCAGACTGATGTAAGCAAGAGCGAAGCTCGTCAACAACTGTTGGAACAATGGCAAGTGCTTCGGGACACCGATGATGGAACTGCACATTGGACCAGGAGTTTAATCCCGGACTTGATAACTTGGATTAGTCACCGGAGTGGAGAAGTAAACTTCTATTTAACACAGCATCTCACTGGGCATGGTTGCTTTAGGTATTACCTCAACCGATTCGGCCTTAGTGCCTCAGATGAGTGCATTTACTGTAGGAAAGTGGACACAGTGGAACACACGTTTTTTGAATGCATTAGATGGCGCAATCTCAGACAACAAGTTGAATTCAAAATGACATCTTTCACGCCTCAGTATGTCGTCCCCTTCATGCTCCTGCTCCTGCTGCTGCTGCTGCTGCTACTGCTACTGCTACTGCTACTGCCACTGCTACTGCCACTGCTACTACCACTGCCACTGCCACTGCCACTGCTACTGCCACTACCACTACCACTACCACTACCACTACCACCACTACCACGACCGCCACCACCACGACCGCCACCACCACGACCGCCACCACCACGACCGCCACCACCACCGCCACCACCACCGCCACCACCACCGCCACCACTACTACCACTACTACCACTACTACCACTACTACCACTACTACCACTACTACTACTGGTGCTACTGCCACTGTTATGATCGAAAAAAAGATGCATGGAAAATGGTGAAACAATTAGCAAGGTACATCCTTGAAACCATAGAGAGTGATGAAAGGAAGTTTGTAGAGCAAATACGCTAGAGTTATTTTAAACAGATAAGTGCCGGTTAATTGCGGCATCTTTTAAGGCTACCATCCTGAAGTTATGCACTTTTGCGGTTCCAGGTGGCATGACATGTGAGTAAGGGTTTTTTAGTTGGAAAGAATTCAACTCGCAGTGGCGTTTAAGATTTTTCCCTTGCTATAAAAATAACTGCCACTGTCACTGCCACTACCACTGCCACTACTACTGGCACTACCACTGCCACAGATAGATAAATAAACGGTTGCAGCCTGTGAAGTAATGCCGAGAGGTAGTTCCATAGAGCTGCAATGATATACTGGAGGAGTTTTGGTGGGCGGGAGTCACACAGTTGCCAGTGAGACTGGCCTGCATAATGCATTTCCCCTCCAAGGGGAAAAAAACCCACTGCCACTGCCACTACCACTGCGAAAACCACTACCACTGCCACTGCCACTGCCACCACCACTGCCACTGCCACTAACTCTGCCACTGACACTCACCACCACTGCCACTGCTACTGTCACTACCACTGCCACTGCCACTATCACTGCCACTACCACTATCACTGCCACTGTCACTACCACTGCCACTGCCACTACCACTGCCACTACCACTGCCACTATCACTGCCACTGCCACTATCACTGCCACTGTCACTACCACTGCCACTGTCACTACCACTGCCACTACCACTAAAACTGCCACTGTCACTACAACTGCGACTGCCACTACCACTATCACTGCCACTGCCACTGCCACTACCACTACCACTGCCACTACCACTGCCACTGAGACTGTCACTAACACTGCCACGGCTACTGTCACTACCACTGCCACCGCTACTGTCACTACCACTGCCACTGACACTGTCACTACCACTGCCACTGCTACTGTCAATGCCATTACCATTGCCACCTCCACTGCTACTGCCACTGTCACTACCACTGCCACTGCCATTACCACAGCCCCTGCCACCTCCACTACTACTTCTACTGCCACTGCAACTGACACTCTCACTGTCACTACCACTGCCACTGCCACTGTCATTACCACTGCCCCTGCCACCTCCACTGCTACTTCGACTGCCACTGCCACTAACACTGTCACTACCACTGCCACTACACTGTCACTATTACTGCCACTGCTACTGCCACTACTACTTCCACTGCCACTACCACTGACACTGCCACAAAAACTTCTTCTGCTACTGCCACTACCACTACAACTGCTACTGCCACTGCCACAAAAACTGCTACTACCACTGCCACTACTACTGACACTGTCACTGCTACTGCCACTTCCACTGTCACCTCCACTGCTACTGCCACTACCACTGCTAATGCCACATCCACTGCTACTGCCACTGCTACAGCCACTGCCACTGCTACTGCCACTGTCACTACCACTGCCACTGCTACTGCCACTGCCACTACCATCTCCACTGCTACTGCTACTGCCACTGCCACTACCACTGCTACTGCCACTGTCACCACCACTGCTACTACCACTGCCACTGCCACTACCACCTCCACTGCTACTGCTACTGCCGCTACCACTGCCAGTGCTACTGCCACTATCACTGCCACTATCACTGCCACTACCACTGCCACTACCACTACCACTGCCAGTGCCACTACCACTGCCTCTACCACTGCCACTGCTACTGCCACTACCGCTACCACTGCCAGTACCACTACTACTGCCACTGTCACTACCACTGCCACTACCACTGCCACTAGCACCTCCACTGCTACTGCTAATGCCACTACCACTGCCACTACCACTGCCACTGCTACTACCACTACCACTGCTACTGCCGCTACCACTGCCACTGCTACTGCCACTACCACTGCTACTGCCACTGCCACTTCACTGCCACTACCACTGCCACTACCACTACCACTACCACTGCCACTGCTACTGCCACTACCGCTTCCACTGCCAATACCACTGCTACTGCCACTACCACTGCCACTACTACTACCACTGCCACTACCACTGCTACTGCCACTGCCACTACTACTGACACTCACTGCTACTGCCACTTCCACTGCCACTACCACTAACAGCCCCACAAAGACCAACCCTACGTCCAGCATGCTACTTTGGCCACGTGTGGGGCGGGCAACGTCCACACTAAGATCTTGGACGGCTAACAGGGCTCTGGCTAGGTGGGATTTATGGTGCCGACTGGCTATGATTTTGGACTATTTATTTAAATACTATGGATTGGGTTTCGAAAGAGAAAAACTTTACGTAGCAGGAGGTCGGATCTCCAGTTCCGGTCGGTGTCTTGGGTGAGCGAGTAGGCCCAGCCCGATCGTCAACAGGCGACTACTCAGCATCAGCGGTAGGGGACCAGGCCGTGATGCCGGAAATTACTACTGGAACTAAACAAGGAAATGCTTATAATCCTGAATTGCGATCTACATCAGCGGCGGGAAACCAGAATGGGAATGAGGCAACCAAACAAAGGCAAGAAGTGCATGAAGATATTGGGCCCAATATAAAGAAACGAAAAGTAGCACCACCTCTAGAAGAAATGATGCGCTCCGAGGAGTTTGATCCATTTCAAAGAAGAGATTCAATACCAAGATCTCCAGGTAAAAGTAGAAGCGAAATTGAATATAAACCCAACGGGGAAAGTAGTAAATACAGCGGTGAAGTGGGTAAAAGTTGCCATGAAACATCATCGTCAAAGAGGGTGTCCGAGAGCAAAAGCGAAAGAGAGCGGAGACACCGGAGAAAACAAGAATTGTTGATGAGGAGAGTTCTCCATTTCTTAAGAGGATGGAAAAAGAAGCTAATATGCTAAAAGAGTTGTTGAGGAAAACAATGAGTGAGATAGGGATACTACAGAAAACAATAGTTGATATTCCAAATACAAAGAAAGAAATTAAGTTAGCTATTAATAAGCTGGCTAGCTATTCTAAAAGGATGCCAGGGGCTACTGAATGTATAACAGAAATGATGGATAAACTCAAGGAAGCGAAATTCTTGGAAGAGCTAGCAGTTGAAAAGAAGACTGTTGAGACACAGACACAGACTCCTATTGAAGAACAAATGTCAATACAAGCGCAAATCGAAAGAATAGAAGATGACAAACAAGGAGATTAGTGTAAAAGAGTTACAAAATCTATTAGAACTGAGCTGGCCTGAGGAGGTATACCAAACATGTGAAATATGTGATGAAATTCCTACAGGAGATGACCAGGACTTAATTATTATCATGGATACAAAAGAGTACAGAAATGACCCAGTTATTAATAAAGTAATACAATCCAACCTGCATTTACAAAAGTTGATCAAGCAAAATGAACCAGAACCAGGTAAAATGATATGCAACGTAATTAGAAATGGAATTATGGATAATGATGCTGTACTAATGAGTAGTTCGGAAAATTACAACTACTTGGTTGTAACTGAAGAAGTTGGGAAAACACTAAATGATAGAAACAACTTGAATAGAAACCTAGAAAGGGTAATTAAGATGGGTAAAGAAAAGGATAGGACAAGAACGGCATGTGCTGTGACAAACAAAATTGATGGAAGGGTAGTACGTAAGATACTGGAAACTATAGGCAGAAAGGAAAAGGTTAAAATTCCTATATATGATCAGAAGGAACAAATTAGGAGGAGATCGGAAGATAGTGAGATAGAGATTGTGAGGACAAAGAGATCAAGAAATGAAGAGGTAATAATGATAAAACCAATGGAGGGAACGTCGTACGCCGACTTAGTTAAAAATATGAAGAAGGAGGTGAGGACAGACGGAGTATTCTTACAACAAATAAGTACAACCAAAAGTGGCAATATACAGCTGAAAATTAAGGGAAAGGAAATTGAAAGCCGCCAGGCTTTCAGGAAGCAGCTAACAACGAAATTAGATAAAGTTGCAAAGGTTGATTTAAAGACAGGAACAAAGACCGTCATGATTTTGGACATAGATGAAACAATAGAACAAGAAGATGTGAAAGCAACCATAATGAGAGAGGTAAAGAAAACCGGTGATGAAATCCAAATAAAACTATCAGAAAAGGTAAATAGAAGGATATTAAAGTATGCTTATGTAACGCTTGATAAAGATGCTGCTCAACAACTCCTGACTAAGAAAAGGATAGGAGAAGGATGGGACAATTGGAGAGTAAGAGAAGTAGACACTCTACCCAGATGTTATCGCTGCTATAGAGTAGGGCACATAGCGAGAGAATGTGTAGAGAACCATGAAGAAAAATTATGTTATAAATGTAACCAGCCAGGGCATCAAGTAAAAGAGTGTAAAAATGAACAGTTTTGCTACTTATGCAAGATTAATGGACATAAAGCGGATACAATGCGTTGTCCCATTTACAGGGAATTAGTAAAAAGGAGAAATATAGAGAAGAGGGGTAGGATACATAACACAGAATGAAAATAATACAAGTAAATTTAGAGAGAAGCAAAAGGGCTACTGATCTCTTAAGACAGAAATGCGAGGTAAATAAATTTGATTTTGCAATTATTGCTGAACCCAATATAAATATGGTGAAGAATAGCCTAAAATGGGTGACAGATAATTACCTAGACGCAGCTATCTATATTTCACAAGATAAGATAAAAACTCGAAATAGCGGAAGAGGAAATGGGTAGGTATGGATCGAGTCTGATGATGCTGTCTTATACTCATGCTATAGATCACCTGCTAAAAATGTGGAAGATTTTCAGTGCTTTATATCTTAAATAAATACTTCTATTCGACAACATAGGGGGGAAAAGCTATTAATAGGAGGAGACTTTAATGCAAAATCATTATCATGGGGCTCACCTATAGAAGATAGGAAAGGCAGTACCCTGGCGGAATGGGTAAGTGAAAATGATTTCATCATCTTAAACGATGGAAAAATACCTACTTTTGACAGAAACGGAGGTACGTCCTTTATAGATGTTTCTATATGCACGTCAGATATTAGTAGACAAGTAAGAAACTGGTACGTGGGTGAGGAAGAGAATTTGAGTTACCATAGGAATATCTATATAGAGATCAAAGATGATAGGAGAGGAGTTCAAAGAAAAAATCAACATAAGGGAGGGATATACAAAGAAGAAAAGAAACAAGAGATACTTGAGAAAGTGGAAGACCTTATAAAGAATCCATATTATACCCCTGAGGTACATGAATTAGATGAGGTCTTGGAAAAAGTTTCTAACCTAACACTAAAAAGGAAAAAGCCTCATGCCGGACGCAGATGTACTTATTGGTGGAACAACGAAGTTGCAGCACTAAGGCAAAACTGCACTAAAGCAAAGAGAATTGTAACCAGAATAAACAAGAAGAACGTTACTGATGATGAAAAGGAAATAGCACGAAATAACTACAGGCTTTGCCGGGATTCTCTAAAAAATGAAATAACAAAGGCCAAAGCTGAAGCATGGAAGCAACTATGCATAGAAGTAGACAATGACATATGGGGAATTGGCTATAAAATAGTTACCGGCAAGCTGGGGCTGAGATCACCAATAGTAGCCACTGATGAAGATCAAATGAGTATAGCGAGAGGATTGTTCCCGAAATGTAAAACGATAATATGGCCGGAAATGACCGATGTAGGCAATATTCCAGTCTGCACGAAACAAGAAATCAGAGTGGCCGGAAAAAAAATTAGATCAGGTAAAGCTGCAGGTCCAGATGGTATACCATCGGAGATTATTAAGCTCATTGCAACACAGAAACCTGAACTCCTGACTGAAACGATAAACAAACTAATTGTGACAGGGGACTTCCCTAAAAAATGGAAAGAAGGAAGACTAATTCTTATCAAAAAGCCTAGTAAAATAGAAGAAAGGAGGTCATACAGGCCTATATGTCTGCTAAATGTAATTAGTAAAATGTTTGAGCAGATCATTAACAAAAGATTAATTGAAGAGCTAGAGAAAGGGGAAGGGCTGTCAGAAAACCAGTTCGGTTTCCGTAAAGGAATGTCTACCATAGACGCAGTGCAGGTAGTCCAAAATATTGCAGAAGAGGCAAAGCTAAACGCAAAGAAATATGTAGCATTGGTAACACTTGACGTTAAAAATGCATTTAATTCAGTCCCCTGGAAGGGTATAGTGCAGGGGAAGACAACTTCGGGCCGTGTGACGTATTTAAACGAAGAGCCAGCTTGTACGTTCGTGTGACGTCAGCGAGAGCGGTGTATTGCTATGCTGCCTAGATCAGCGGCGCTACTTGCACGAAACTGGATAAATATGAAAAATGTTATTTGGGGATGTTTACAACATGCCCGGGCTGTTTAGAGAGAACCCTCTTCAGCCTAGTCTGAGGATTTCTATTTGTTCTTTGAGGGATCTTAACGGCGTTAGTGCGAATTTTGTTTTTATTTTGTGTTTTTGTTGACGTTGTGTAGTGTTGTGAGTACTGGTTTTGTCTTTATGTTCCGTTCCCCGTGTTTCACACCAGTTTGAGACCAGGCTTCAAGATGTAGAAACATTGTCAACCACATTTCAGATCTTTGTGACCCCATATTCACTGGATGTTAACAATGTTTCTAGCAGGTAACAAATTGAATTGATAAATTTACAGTGCGACGATTTGCTAAAGGACAAATATAAACACAAGGAAGAATTGGTTGATTGTTATAAGAATGTTCCTCAAACCATATTTCTGAGGTTGTATGCCCTTATTGCACGGATATTATGTATGTTTGGTTCTACGTATGTATGGCGAACAATTCTTTTCTGTTATGAACCTTTCTAAGTAAAAATCCCGAAGCATATTGTCAGATCACAATCTAACATGCAGTCTTCGGTTACAAATGTGCCATACATTACGCCCTAACATTGACAAACTAATTAAAGAAAAGCGAAACGACAAATGTCGGAAAATGTCCAGTTAATTGTTCTGCATAGCTCTCCTCTAGCTCAGGCAAAATAGTTATAGTTTCTGTTCTATTAGCGTTATAACATGACTGTTCACATAAACTAGAATTCATATATATGGCATAAAGCCGAAATGTAATTATTTATAATCTGTGACTATTCCGTAATTGAAACAGTCAGCATTAAAAGTGCGATGTCCCGCACGCCTTTCTTCTTCCACGCTGTGACGTCACACGTGTAACTTGGTCGTCGTTGCGGGCATGTGAGCTGAGAGAGCTGACGTCACAGCAGCGATACCTGTCTTCCCCTGGTATAGTGGATGAGCTAAGACGACGACAGATAGCACCTTATCCTATTAAACTTATATGCAGCTATCTACAGAACAGAGTAATCATGATTGAAGAGAAGAGTACAATGGATATGACCTGTGGAGTACCGCAGGGCTCTGTTCTAGGCCCCACACTGTGGAATGCCTATTGTGACTTTTGGTTGTGGGTGTAAAGTAAAGAAGTCAGATGTAGTCGAGATAAAGAAACACTTTTATTTCCGTAAACAGTAACTTTGTACACTCGTTGCAACAACAAGAAAGTCTTTTTCGATTCTCCAACAGCACGACTCCGAACTCGTAACACAAAGAACTAACTCTTCTCCGTCGGCACGACTCCTCACATCGTCTGTCCGTCTCCGTCGGCACGACTACTCAACCTTCACATACGTCTGACTGTTCTCCGTAGGCACTACTCAACGCTTCACGTACGTCTGACTGACTCTTCTGTCGCACTTTACCGCTATTTATATCTCCCAGGCACTATTCTAGAAGCTTCAGGAACGTTCAGTTATTGCGGCGAGACATACAAAGTAGAAGATTCCAGTAGCCTCTATCCTTTTCTCTCTTTCGGCAAGCGCCCCAACAATGCGGCCATTCTCTGTCTCTTTCCTTCGGCTCCTTTGCGGTAGCGCCGACAATAATGCGATGGGTGACACTGCTGCTGTCGGCAATTAGATGCATCGGGCGCGGTGACACTGCTCCCTCCTCAGAGTTGGTCGTCCCGACCAGCACTATCACTGCGGCATCTCCCTTGCGCCCCGGTGGGCTATCCCATCGAACCTCTTCTCCAGGAGGCACGATCCTAGGTATCGCTGTTGGATAGTGTCCCTTGGTCTGGGTAGGACGACGTATGCCATCCTGCTTCGAAATTCCGCAACAGTACCGCCGGTCTTGACGGTCCCTCGTCCAGTTGCCCTTCTTCCTGGTGTGTTGACGGGCCATCCTGCGCACTTGGAAACGGCTCATTGGGTACCATGTCCGCCGACCTCTCTGGCGCACCTTCGCAGCCACCTTGCTTCCGATGGGTCCGGCCACAAACCCCACCACATCCGCGCGAGTCGCGTCCACCGCTGCACTCGTGTTCACTCGTGCTTGGCACGGCCTCTCCTGTATCCTGCCGTCCAAGATGATGTCCACCATTCTTCCGTTCACGGCACTATGCGTCAGGTGATTGGATGGCTCCGACGGTCCTCCCATGTCACACGCCAAGTCGGTTCTCGCGTGTTGCTCGCCTGCTTGTGCGCTTCCCTGCTGATCGTTCTCCACGTCATATCCTGGTTGGTTACGTACCCGACACACTCCTCCAGGGGATCCTCGACGACGTCCCTGAACTGCCCCTTTGTCTTCCCCGAGACGTACACTTTCGTTATCTGGAACGGGCGCAACTGTCGCCTCGGCCAGTAGGTGCTCCCTCCCCGGGTCCGCGCTATTCCGTCTGCCCCTGGCATCCAGTACTTTGACGCTCTCGTCAACTCTTACTACCAGGGCGCCAAGACGTTCCCCGTCGTCCTCCACGACGTCCACATGCTGGCAGAGGTCTTCCACCTTTTCGCCGAGTTCTTCCACGTCTTCCGTCACGCCAATCAGTTCGCCGAGTTGTTCCACGTCTTCCGTCATGCCAATCAGTTCGCCGAGTTGTTCCACGTCTTCCGTCACGCCAATCAGTTCGCCGAGTTGTTCCACGCCTTCCGTCACGCCAATCAGTTCGCCGAGTTGTTCCAGGTCTTCCCTCATATCATCCGAAACGGGCGCGACTGTCGCCTCGGCCACTAGGTGCTCCCTCTCCGGCTCCGCGCTATTCCGTCTGCCCCTGGCATCCAGTACTTTGACGCTCTCGTCAACTCTTACTACCAGGGCGCCAAGACGTTCCCCGTCGTCCTCCACGACGTCCACGTGCTGGCAGAGGTCTTCCACCTTTTCGCCGAGTTCTTCCACGTCTTCCGTCACGCCAGTCAGTTCGCCGTCAATTTTCGCCGATAGCTCCGTCTTCATCTCTTTCAGCTCGGCAGCGAGGTTGTCGTTTCTCGTCTTCATTTTGGCAACGAGGTTGTCGTTTGTCGTCTTCATCTCTTTCAGCTCGGCAGCGAGGTTGTTTCTCGTCTTCATTTCTTCTTTCAGCTCGGCAGCGAGGTTGTTTCTCGTCTTCATTTCTTCTTTCAGCTCGGCAACGAGGTTGTTTCTCGTCTTCATTTCTTCTTTCAGCTCGGCAACGAGATTGTCGTTTCTCGTTTCCATTTTGGCAAATAATTCTTTCATCATTGCCATCATCCTGGTTTCCGAATCTCCCTCCATCTTGGTTCTAACGTTGCAACTTCTAACGACGATGTAACGAAACTAGAAGCAATTCGACGGATCCCACTTCTGACACCAGTGTGACTTTTGTGGTGTGGGTGTGAAGTAAAGTAGACAGATGTAGTCGAGATAAAGAAACACTTTTATTTCCGTAAACAGTAACTTTGTACACTCGTTGCAACAACAAGAAAGTCTTTTTCGATTCTCCAACAGCACGACTCCGAACTCGTAACACAAAGAACTAACTCTTCTCCGTCGGCACGACTCCTCACATCGTCTGTCCGTCTCCGTCGGCACGACTACTCAACCTTCACATACGTCTGACTGTTCTCCGTAGACACTACTCAACGCTTCACGTACGTCTGACTGACTCTTCTGTCGCACTTTACCGCTATTTATATCTCCCAGGCACTATTCTAGAAGCTTCAGGAACGTTCAGTTATTGCGGCGAGACATACAAAGTAGAAGATTCCAGTAGCCTCTATCCTTTTCTCTCTTTCGGCAAGCGCCCCAACAATGCGGCCATTCTCTGTCTCTTTCCTTCGGCTCCTTTGCGGTAGCGCCGACAATAATGCGATGGGTGACACTGCTGCTGTCGGCAATTAGATGCATCGGGCGCGGTGACACTATTATGATGATGTATGGAAGCAAGAGGTCCCAGACGGAACAACGATTGTGGGATATGCTGACGACTTAGCGCTAGTAATCAGTGGTGATAGCAGAGAGGAGATAGAAGACCGGATAGAATGGACTGTAGGGAAAGTAGAATCATGGATGCTGAGAAAAGGTCTGCAGTTAGCTCCACAAAAAACTGAAATAGTTGTCCTTGTAGGGAGAAGAACTGTAAGAGAAATTGAAGTGACTATAGGAAATACACAAATAAAATCTGCGAGAAGCTTAAAATACCTTGGCATCAGAATAGGACATAACTTTGGTATGGGCCTACACATCCAAAATGTAACATCAAAAGCAGAGAAACTAATTGCGGCTCTGAGCCGGCTGATGACAAACATAGGAGGTCCTAGGCCATCTAAAAGACGAATATTGGCTAGTGTTGTCAACTCAGTTATATTATACGGAGCGCCTGTAAGGAAAGAGTGGATTAATAAAGCCACATACAGGAAGCTGGTTGAAAAACCACAAAGGAAGATGGTCATAAGAATTGCCAGTGCGTACAGGACCGTTTCCACCAAAGCGATCCAAGTCATAGCCGGAACTGTGCCCATACATCTGTTAATTGCGGAGAGGACGCACCAACAAGAAGCAAATCGATACCAACAAAAACGGGTAGCAAGAGAACGTTCCTATGAGAGGTGGCAACAGGAATGGAATGAGGAGCAGGTAACAGCACAATGGACCAAAAGACTAATTCCAGAAACAAAAACCTGGGTACATAGGCAACATGGAGAAGTGGGTTACTATGTAACACAGTTCCTTTCAGGACATGGCTGTTTCAAGAGTTATTTGTACTCCTTCAAACTGGCACAGGATGACAGATGCCCATATTGTGGAGAAATTGAAACAGCAGAGCATGTGGTGCTGGTCTGTCCAAGATGGATATCTGCTAGACAAACTGTAAATGAACATATAGGTACAGCCATTAATACCGACAATATTGTAGTCTATATGCTGCAAACAAAGGAGATATGGGAACTGATGTCCAAAATTATTTCTTATATTCTAAACACAAAACACGATGAAGCAAAATAACATAATTACCCCTGGGAACATAATACCATGAGACAAGATAAAGACATAAAGGTAGTCGTCTTTCGATGTCATGTTCTTACAGTTCCGAAAGTCGTCAGAAAGAAAAGGAAAAAAAAAAAAATACCACTAACACTGTCACTACCACTGCCAGTGCTACTGCCACTGCCACTACCACTGCCACTGCTACTGCCACTACCACTACCACTGCCACTACCACTACCACTGCCACTACCACTGCTACTGCCACTGCCACTACCACTACCACTGCCATTACCACTGCCACTGTCACTACCACTGCCACTACCACTGCCAGGGCCACTACCACTACCACTGCCACTACCACTGCTACTGCCACCTCGACTGCTACTGCTACTACTAATGCCACTAACACTGCAACTGCCAATAATAATAATAATAATAATAATAATAATAATAATAATAATAATAATAATAATAATAATAATAATAATAATAATAACAACAATAATGATTATGATAATGATGATGATAAACAGCAAATAATAAAGTCCTTCCCTGCAAAGGCTTGAATGAGAATAAAATTACGCTCGAAAATACGTACGAGGGTCACTCCAAAAGTAATGCACACCACTTTTTAAAAAAAGATCTGATGTGTTGCACTCACGTGACTTTCTCTACTCTTGTACTAATCATTCTTACAAACTCTTATTCCTATATCTCCGTGTTAGTTGACGTAAATATTTGTAGAAATTATGTTATTGTTTATTTCCTTGTATGTGCAAGGGGAATATTAGAATACCGTAGGCTTTGTGCGATAGTAAAATCGTTTAAACCTTTGAGATTGCGTTCTCTTTGCACGCTTAACATATAAATAAATGAACAACGATGATCCATTTCGCGAAAGTTTTAAGTTCTCCGAAACTCACACGCATAACAAGGAATATCTCCGAAATGGTTAACCCTACAAAAAAATTCATTGAGACATAAGTTGTGTATTTTAGCAAGATCTACATTTTTGTAGAGTATGATTGGGTCTATCTCTATCGGTTTACCAGTTGTGCAAAAGTCGTCCAGAGTAAATACGACTACAGGGGCTATAGCCAGAAAATTCAAGATATACATTTCATTTGCCATAAAAATATCTCAAACATATGACATTTTAATCAAAATCGTTGGAGCCATTTTCAAGAACATCAAAATTTTCCAAAAATGTTCCATGTAAAGGGTAGTTTAGGGTGGGGCTATTTTCTTCAAAATCTTCGTGCCGCATCCTTGAAGGACGCTAAACTGAAATACCAACTTTGGTTTTTAACCTACTTTTCGTTTTTGAGCTATGCTGTCCACAGGCTGACACACAGATACACACATGGACCTTTTTCTAAAAATGCTTTTTTTGGGTTCAGGGGGTCTCAAAACATATTTCCTGTAAAATCTCGACATCGAATTTTTGGGTGGAATACAATACTTCCCCTACTTACCAGTAGGGAAAGTAATAACGTTTTTATTGTACATCTGAAATTTATACAGTTTGTAAGTACATTCTTCTGGCTTGTGTCCAATTTATTTGAGCCTGTTCCCGTCAGTGGCGCTGTCACAGCATGCCTTCAAGATTTGCTGCTGCACTTGACATCAGTCAGAAGCAACGTGCTGTTAAAAGAGGCAATGGGAAGCATCCACAAGAGGTTGAAAAAAGTGTATGAAGATGGTGCTGTCGATCGCAGTGCAGTTAGTCAGTGGGCGAGCAGATTACTCGATGAAAGAGGGCACAGCAATGTTCAGGATTCTCCTCGCAGCGACAGATCTCACACTGCACAAACTCCTGGCAATGTGCACAGTGATCTGATAACTAACTGCTTTCTGCTAACAGACGCATCACAGTGACTCAATTTCACTCTACGTTGGAATAGAGGAAGAAAATATATGCAGAATACTGAAATTTGGGACCATATGTCAGTCAAAGAAACACAGAAGCGACCACAAAACTTGGATGGGCAACATTAAAACTCCCGTCTTACAGTACTGATCTGGTTCCGTGTGACTATCATCTCTTTGGGAAACTGAAAAAATCTCTTCATGGAATGAAGTTTAAAGATGATGACTCCTACGTGAACACTGCCAAACAGTGGCTCTAACATGCTGGTTCAGACTTTTACCGTGTGGGTTTACAGGCGCTAGTTCCAAGATGGCGTAAGGAAGTTGAGAACGATGGGCATTATGTGGAGAAATGAAATGTTCCTAAAGAATGTATCTTCACACTGTAAAATTTTCAAAGATGTGGAATGAAAACTGTATGTTTAAAAAAATAGTGTGCACTTCTTTTGGAGTGACCCTAATATATGCAAAGAACAGCATTTTGTTGCTGATGGGAGCTCCATTTTCATCCTTAGCATATTATTATAAATAAACCCCTAACTTAATCGGGATGGGGATCTTTGGAAAATCATTTCAAGCTTCAAAGACTTATGAATTCTGTTAACATTTGGAAGAGAAAAGAAACAAAACGTTCTCATTGTTGGCCAGATAGTGTCATTTAGTTCCTACAAAACATTGAGAAGTAGTCTGAAATACTTTTTACCGAAGCGCACTATTATATCACTGTTCTTGACATTCGCACACTTTTCAGCGAGTGACACGGAATTTTGTCAGTTTCTTCTAGAAGAATCGTAGGGTTATTGGGAAAGTCATCGAAACTCGTGTTTAGTGTAAATGAGCAACCAAAAGCCTGTGAGGTGCAGGTTGATGGTTTACATGCCAACCGCCTACCTCTGGTCCTACAACCCTGAAGAAGATGAAAGGACAAGATGGAGATAGGAAATTCGTGCTAGAAAGAGACTTACCCCAGAGTTCACCTACAGATCCCGGGGAAACCATGAAAATACAGAGCAGCCGGCCCAACAGGAATCGAACCTAGGAACTGCTGAGTGCGAGCCTCATTCTATGGAGCCATCTTGCTTCGTCAGCGTATAGGTTCTACCAATATCTTCATAAAATTTAATTCATTTGTGTAAATGTTCTCACTTCTGGTTTAATAGGCATTCGGTTTTTCTTTACTGGGGCTCATTTCGACTTCATTAGCCTTTTAGTGTTTAACCTGAAGATGTGTAACACCTAGTTACCGTTCCGTTGTTATTTTAAAATATCGATCTCTGTGAATCACAGAGAGCAAAAATCAGAAGATCGCGACTCTTGGAATACCGAAGCAAGATATATAAATCACAAACGAAAACTTTAAATGGCAACACGACATTTCATGTTCTACAATTTCTCTGTCAATAAGGCAGAAGAAAGGTAAAATTTCAAATTTCACCGGGGACGTGTGCAATGCCATGATATCCTGAGTAAAATCTGATGTCATGCATTCTCACCAATTTTGTTTTAAATAACAAATTCCCATATGTTTATCATACATTAATTGCAGGTAGGTATTATTCATGTTAAAAGTGATTCTTCTATCCTCGTTAGTTTACTCGCGATATATTTTACATGAAACTTGTTTCAAAATTAAACAAGAGGGGTTTGAAATACGGAAGCAGCATTCAAATATTTATTCTTGATAACAAGCTATTCGGCAGACCCAGGTTGGATTCCCGGCACCGGCGTGGAAGTTTTCTCCCAACGGGAGGTCTGCACTCTCGTGAGGTCCCTGAGGGGCCAGTTGACCAAAAAGTAGTGGTCCTGGTTGCGTAACCGCATAACCGGCCGGGAGGTCTCGGAGCGCTGACCCAATAATGACGGCTGTGGTGGGCAGAAGTGGGATCCGCAGCGGCTGGGCGGCAGGCCTTGGGTAAACAAGCTATTGCGATGGAAAGCAAACAAATGGAGGGTGGGCAAGCAAGAATTACAAACTTTGAAGCATGTTCGTTATGTGACCTTAGAAAAGGGCTTGACTTGCAACATGAAATATTTCTAAAATGAATAACGCTACAACTTGGGTACTTTAATTTCACTTGCGTCCATCTCTTACTATTTCATTGTTATACAAAGTTATAAAAAATTCAGTTAAATAGAGAACTTCACAGGACATTCATAATAAGTTTAAGGTATGCATGTTTTTTCGTGCCAATATGTTAAAACATCACTTTTTCATAAAAACGTTCGATTTTAAAGGCTAGAACTTAAATACCAAGCACTCAATCGAGTTTGCATTTTTGAGCTATGTTGTTCATTGACAGAAATGTACGCACACCCTCGCACATACAAGGGGCTTCAGGGGCCCCAATTATGTATTTCCGATGAAATCTCAATATGGATGGAAGGTTTCTGCATAGGATGTAGAAAAGTGAAAAACATAAAAGAAAGTTGGGCAAATGTATGTTTATGCATTGTGCTCTGCACAGGCCACCCTGACTGTCTGTTCAACCGGCCATGCTTTCTCTATCGTCTCTCTTTCATCCGAGTACTTGGTTATCATGCCTTTCCTATAAATAACGACTGCTAAACTCTTTGGCATTGTATGTACCTACATCATATTTATTAGTCAAATCTAAATCAATTGTATTCCAAATACATACTTATCTTTCAGTCTTGTTTTGATTGTGATGTGGTATTTCCTGATACTATGTTCCATTTCTTGCCAGATGTTCTGGATCAGGCTCAAGTCGGGTGATTGAGGTGATGTTCTGAATGTATGGGGTGTGCTGTAAATTATCCATAACCCAGCAACTTCTGAGGTGTGCTTAGGATCGTTGTCTTGTTGGAAATAAAGGTTATTTTCAAGATTTATTAGCGCTTCTCTGCATATGTTTTTATATTATGTTGTTATAAGTATATTTGTTCATGTTGCCATCAATAAAAGCTAGCTCACACACACACCACTTAACCCCATACATCCCCATACCATTTCGCTGCCACCCCCATGTTTGACCGTAGCTTCCATAATTTTAGGATCTCACTCAGCATGCGCCATGCTTCCCTCTCCACACCTTTAATCGGCCATCACTTACGTAAACGTTGAACTTGCTTTCATCTGACCATAACGCATGACTCCAGAACTCATTATTATTCGTTACATATTAATTAACAAAGACTGTACGCTTTTCTTGTTTACTTTACTTACATATGGTTTTCCTCTTAGTGTTCTGGAATTGCACCCAGTACTATTCAGAACCCTACGAGCTGTTTTTCATGAACCATCTTCCCAAGATGTTCCAGATATGCTCTAATTTCTGTTGCTGTTATTCAGGAACTTTGCTTCGCCATTTTTACCGCTTGTCTTTTATCTCCAGATTATCTCTGGAAGTAGGTTTTGGCGGAGCACCTTTCCTAGGCTGATTGTCAATGATATTACTCGTTTTATAGCACTGAATGACACGCCACACAGTGAATGGATTTCTGCGTACAGTTTCTTCAATCTCTTTACATGTCTTATTTTGTTCATGCAAACGTAAAAATAATTTTGTCTTGTAGAGTTGTGTATATCTTCCTTTCCGCCCCATTTTGACTATGGCCACTCGCAGCTGAAGTCATTTGTGTACTGTATGACAACAGAGTTCTGAAGGTACAAACATGATTTCCATCGTTTACTTTTACAGCCGTAACATAGAGCGCATTTGAATACTTGTGTCACAAGGAAACGTAACGTTTTAAGGGAAATCACATTTTGAATTAATACACACGTGTTCTTATGATGCTTGAACAATAACAAATAATTCCGCCTTCTGTGTCGATTAATTCAACATTTAAGGTTGCATACCCATTGATCTGAATACTTATGTCCATCTCTCTCTCTCTCTCTGTATGTGTGAGTGTGTGTGTGTGTGTGTGTGTGTGTGTGTGTGTGTGTGTGTGTGTGTGTGTGTGTGTGTGTGTGTGTGTGTGTGTAGGACAATAAAGAATTAAAATTCGGATATTGCATAGAAAATGTTTTTCTCCCAAAAATGGCTGTAATAAAACTTATTAAACTATCATGATTGTAAGCTTGTAATGCTTGCCAATATATATGTACTGTGGTCAGCGGATATGCTTTGTCTGAACAATTCGCAGAGCATGTAAGAAATAGCAAGGAGAAAAGTAGTGCAACCGTTATGCGCCACATTTATTTAAGAAAGAAATGATAAAAGAAAACTGTCTTCAATCGAAGCATCTTCCAATTTTAGGTAACGTCATGACAAACTGATCGGATAATTTTCTGCTAAGAGCTTGTGATATCTCAAAATTATTAGAAAACCACATAGGAGATATCGATGTTTTAGGAAATTGTTTTTTTTTTTTTTTCCCCCTTTTTTCTTTCTTTTTTTTTTCCCCCCAAGCGATCTGGTATATTCGTTTAACATTCTTGTTTAACAACACTACTATTTTGTACTACAAACGAAGTTCATTAGAACGTCTGAAAATTGAAACCGGATTTAATACAAAACGAGGACACGTACCCCTCATTTAGGCTGAATAAGTTGCATGTATTGTCCAGGAGTCACAAGATTGGGAAAGGATAAATCGCCGCGTTTGCCAAGTTTCAATCTCCCTCGGCTGCTAGGAAACAAGAAACGCAGGCGCGAGCTGATTGGGTTCGAACACAGCACTTCCCCCCCACCATTACCCCTGCTACTTGTTGCTTGACCACTGTCGCAGCCTCTGGGATCGGGGTTAGAGACTAGCCAATGGCAACTTTGTCTTTATACAGTATAACACATTCACCCTCATCCCCTGTGGTGTAACCTCATCTTATATTCCGACTGATTGACTGTCTTAAAAAGAAATGGAGTGTCTTGTTCCTGTGCTTCAACGTGTTTCCTTAGGAATAGCCATATGATGTGCCTAAGTCACGTGTCTATGTCTATTAATATATAACGAGTGTATACAATTATTATTTATTTATGCCATAAACTTACTGTTGGTGTGGCATTGAATTTTTCAGTTCCAATTCTACCTCTTGATTTAAATATTTATTTTTATATCCACTTCAAGCCAATCAAGACAAATTACACCTCATGCATTTAGAGTTACTCGTAAACAGTTAACCTCCCCCACCTCTCTCTCTCTCTCTCTCTCTCTCTCTCTCTCTCTCTCTCTCTCTTATGAAACAAAAATATTAACATTGCTACAAAATGTTATTATAGAAGACTCGGCGTATAAACACACGATTTTCTCTATCCATTACCAGCTAGTAAATATTCCTTCGGTATTGTATTATTCACGCAGACCTTTTTCTAAAAATGTGTTTGAGGAGGTGATTCAGGGAGTCTCAAAATATGTATTTCCGGTGAAGTCTCGACGCTGAACTTTTGGGTGGATTACTTAATACTTACTGTAACTATCTAATACAGAAAGTAATAGTGTTTTAAAAAGTGAGAGAATTTACCAATACTTACTGCGTTTCCATGGGGAATTCAAATCGATTTGATTTCATTCCGTGCTGAATACTGTATGGAAACGCGGATTCAAATTGAACTGAATCCTTGGATCCAATGCTGTTAGAAGTTACATCGGATTGAAATTTTGTTGCATCGAAGCACCTACCAGAGTCAAATTGATTTGAATCCGTCAGAGATGCTAACTTCTACTGTACTGATAACACGCTGCACGCTCGTCAGCGAGTGTTGTAATGAAACACAACAAAGCCACTTTTATTTTTTCTATAATCTCGCAATATATTCTTCTCAGAGAAATTCAGACTTCAAAAGTTACTTAAAATACGCAGGAAACACATTTTTTTTACAGATTCGCCAACATAAACCAAGTGACCAACATAAAAGCTTCAATTATTTATGCATGAACCTTGCGGATCCAAATCGGTCTCATTCGGGATTGAATGCAGCATGGAAACGCGGATCGTACTGAGAATGGGATTGGACTCAAATCCATTTGAATTCACCATGGAAATGTTGTGATTGTTGAGCGACATTTTAGCTAGTGGATTGGGAGGCCCTTCCAAGCAGGTAGGTAATGTTTACTTCCAAAGTGTGACACGCGACAGAAAGCACAGTTACCCATGTACAATTTAAAGCTTGGGTATTCTTCGCCAAAGAGACTAAAAGACGTAACAAGAGTAGTAATGTGGTGTCCTCGAGAAACGGAGACCATTAATTCTGATAGTGTGTCTCCAATTGGACCTGGTAGCCCATACGTTCACAAGCAGCTAAAATAATTCACAAAGTGTACACATGTTTTAAAGATAGGTCATAACTAGGACCCGGATTTTTATGCAAAGTCGCCTGTTTCTTAGAAGTCACAGACGATGCTTATTGAAAATTAAGTGCATTCTGGAACAAATGCGTTAGATATATGATGTTTTTACAAGTTATCAAAATGCATTTTTGCACATTTTTATAATAAAGTCATTTTTTAACATTTAGATGCATTTTCTGGTGATCTTCTTTCTTTTTCACGAATTTATTGGGCATTTTACAATAATCTGTGGTTAAAAGTTTATTTATATCATCTGTTATAATGCGTGTGGATTGCATCAGTCAGCACCAGGAGCTAGAAGTGTCGCAGTAAGAGAGTAGTTAGTGAGGTGTATAAATTTGTTGTGCTGTGGAATTGAGATGCCGAAACAAAAACAGTCAACAGTATGTTTCAGAGTTTGGCGGTAACATATTCTCTACTGATGGAACTGTATTGTTCTGTAAAGTATGCGAATTTAAAGTCGCTGCAGACAAACGGTTCACCGTACAACATGTTGCGCGGGAAAAACATTTGCGAGCTCTTCAAAATGTGAAAAAGACAAGTATCTCGGTTACTGTTAGAAGAAACTGCTTCGACATCAACAAGTCATCTTCCTTTTATAAAGAATAATGTGAAGTGTTTGTTAGTGCAAATATTCCGCTAGGAAAATTAAGTAATTCCAAATTACGAGATTTTCTTGAACGTCACACTGGTCATACAATTCCAGATGAATCAACTTTGCGTAAGAGTTACCTACACAAATGTTGTGAAGACACGTTAAACCGAATACGTGAATGTGTGAATGGGAAAAAAATGTATGTATGAGACAACCGACTCAGAGGGGCGTTATGTAGCCAATGTAGAGATAGGTACCTACGCTAGAAGCTACTAGTGCCGGACAAATGTTTCTTCTGACCTCAGAGGTTATGGAAGCTGTTAACCACAGTCAGATATGCAAACTGTTCGATAAATCCATGTGTTTATTGTGGCCTAGTGGAATACAACATGACAACGTGCTCCTCTTCCTAATAGATGCGGCACCTTACATGGTAAAGGCGGCAAAATCGATCCAATCATTTTACAGTAAAATGGTGCATGTTATGTTTGCGGAACACGTCAGATCAACATTTCCAGAAGTATATACACTAATTTCCACAGTAAAGAAAATATTTTTGAAAGCACTAACCCGAACTATGTTTTTCAAAGACCAAGCCTCCAATATAGCTTTGCCCCCGGCACCAATTTTAACACGCTGGCGTAGATGGTTAACTGCGTAGATGGTTATACCACTGTGACAATCGAAATTTTGGGTCGACCTGCTAGTAGAGAAAATAAAAATGAAGGTCGCTCAAGCTATCCAGTGGGCTACACCATCAAAACAAAAGCGTCCAAAAAAGAATGTAAAATTTACTCGTACACTTACTATGGATTTGATTCGCATTCGTTCCCTAATTCTGAACCTGTACAAAAAATCAGACATAGAAAACACGGTATTGTGAAATGTGTACGAGACAATAATATTGAGGTTGCAGTACCACCTCCAACAAACGTGCAACTGGTACAGTATATCAAACGTTCGTGGATGAAATATGGACAGGTAGGTACACATGTAAGAAATATACCTACCTATACAAGGAAGCAGAAAGGTGAATATGTGTGTTAGAAGAAGGCCACTTCCTTTGTGGTTCCGTCGATTCTGAAGACTCATCATCCGACTCTGATCATCAGTGTCACCGCCTGCGGTGCCGTAGTAGTAAAAGCGGGCGTTAAACACTACAACAACAACAACAACAACAACAACAACAACATCCGACTCTGAGGGAAGTATTGGCTGTTTTCCAACGTAGGCAGGCCCCACGCGTGGCACGAGTTCAGCATATTGTGCACCCCTCTCGCCAGTAAAGCCTTACTTGAGAGGTAAGCCACCCCACCCCACTAGCTAAACGTCGCTGAACAAACAGTAGAATACTTATGTGCCATTTTCTGAAAAATCTTAATAGTAGGTATTGTTCTTGTATCAACGGCAAGATATATCGTAGGCATGGACGGAGAAGTGTTCAGAAATGCAGGTGTGGTGTATTGTATTAGAATAAATACCTCTGGTACTCTCTAAATTTAAACAAAACTAATCTGCAAACCCGTGTACATATATTAATTCAAACGGGGTTTTAAGATCCATTTGGCTCAGGTATTTGAGTGCCATTGATCCGTTTATTGGTTCATTAAGAACAAGATTCCTTTCAACAGGTGTCCTTTTAGGATCGTTTACCACACCTAGGAGCAAGCACCATTAGCATCCTATTGCCCGTCAGTCCAATCAAACAACTAACGCACCTACCTTGGAGTTTCAAACAAATTAATTGTCCGCGCATTTACTTGAAATGAGTTCAATACGAAAGTTCTAAAACGTTGAGATTTTTAAACATATTTTCCCACTATTGGTTTACAATTTTTGATAACGTTTCGTATTTACCAAAGCACACTTCAAATGGATTTTTGCGCACTTTTAACACTATATTGCATTATTTTTATTGCACAAGTGTTAACATTGCACCTTTAGGAGCAATAATTAGCACACATAATATGCATGTATGAATGTTGTATGTGTAGCATTTGTGTAAACGTCTGTAAACTGCACTTAATTGAGGCAAGTTGCACAAATTTGGGTAATGGAACGCAATTATGGCGACGCGCTTCACGCGCTTCGACGTTGCCAACATCGGCAATCCAAATGCAAGCACGTGGTGTAGTGAGTTCGCGCCATTTCCTGCATATGTTGCTGACATAGTTCCTACGTTAGCAATACCACTTCCCCGCCTTCCCCTACCACGCTTTTGCTCTTTATTGTGTAGATAAGTAGGCAAATTTGTCGATAGATTTTAGTTCGGTTAAAATGAGTACAAAATAAGAGCAGTTTATATAAGCTCCTAAAAAGTACGATTTGGGGGTTATTTGCCCATGACGTGCATGATAGGAATGCTACCGATGCCGTTAATGCCTTTGCAAGTGCCTAACCCACAACTTGTACTGGTAGGTATGTTTCCTTCCAAAATGTCCTTTCCCAGATATAGTTTCATTGCATATGTCATCAATGTCAATCATCACCGCCTGTGGCACCGTACGTACGAGCTGCTGGCAGGCTGAGGTTGCTGCGTACCAAGGGCTTAACCGCAGATAGGAAAATATTTGGAAGGGTGTATAAGGATGGTGTTTCAATAATTTTAGGTTGTTTTAGTTTAGAAGGATGCTATATTGCCCCTTGACAGATAACTAACAGGATACAGTAAGGTTTGCATTCTGGTAGAGTAAAATGTATTAAAATATAGTTTTTAAAATTGTTAAAAGTTTTTAATTTAAAATGTTGATAGGGGAGGGGTAATTTTGAGAACCGAACAACTCTTTGTTGAGACTACACATGGAGCTCAGCTTTAGTTGCTGGTGGAGTTGCTCCTTGGCTATGGGGTATGCCCACACACAAACTATGCGGGGAACCCGGATGTACTAAGAATGGGTGTTAAACTCTACTAATAAAACCTAACATGTTGCACCCATATGACTTTCTCTACTCACTCGTGTACAAACTATTCTTACAAACACATTCTTCTATTTACTTCACGTGCTTTTTTCTTTTTTTCTTTACCTGTTTACTCTCCCCTTATGTAGGACGTACAAGCCAGTGCCTAGGGTCAGATGCCTGTCGGGCAGCAGAGGAGCCTATGGACCGGGCAGAGTGAATACCTGGAAGTGGGTGGTTAGCCAAGCACCAGATATGAGAGAGAAAGAAGATGATAAGAAATGCAGACGAAATCGATGATTGGAAAGGTGATAATGGTGGAGTGAGTGGTGGAGGGAAACCGGAGAACCCGGAGAAAACCCGCCCAGATACCAATGCGGGTCCCTGGGATCGAACTCGGGCCATTTAAGTAGTAGGCGAACGGTCTAACCGCTTGGCCACGGCGCCGCCCTACTTCATGATAATCGAGAAAAATATTTGCAGAAACTGTCCTAGTGCATATTTCTTTACAGATAACTGGAATAGAAGAATGCGGTAGACCATAAATGATACTCAAATATTATAAGAGTGGGCCAGTACGAAATGTCTTCGAAATCCTCTTCATTTTTAATGGCTATGAGAGGGGGAAAATACGAGTAACGATTTCTTCCCATTTGAGAAAGGTAGCAAGTATTTTAAAGCTGCAAACCCATGACAAGGCATATCACGGAAATGCGTAATAGAAAAGAAGACAAACTGCGTGCATTATCGATGTTGAGATTTTGTTCGATTTCACCGTTCTGCATTTCAAAACTTATTTTTAGTTTTTTTTAATCTGATAGATGATCCTAAACGGATTTTTTGTGCTGAATTCGAAAATAATCTCCATTTTCTCCCATCACGTCAGGTTTTCAAAATATTCATAAATAACAGAAATTAAATTAAAAATTTGTGAACCGTAATAAACATTACTTTCGACAAGAATTTTGTGTGAAAAACTAGGCCAAAATTATAATTTGTTATTTGCCACTAATTAGTCACTAATTTATAATAATTATAAGCACATTCATAACCTTACCTCAAAATTGCACTTCAAATTTTCTCCTCTTTGACCTTCTCGCATATTGTTCAGAGCAGTTCATTTTTAACATCCAACAATAGTCCGCCATCATATGAACACTCCACTTCCCTTGATACCTCATTTCCAAATTTTTATATCCTGATGAAATCTTTCGCCCTATTCCTTACTAAAATGTCCTATATTATCAGGGAAATAATTTAGATGGGAATGAAGAAAATGTATTTTGACACTCGTATTGCGACCAAATTGTTTGAAATTTTGTAGCATCACTTTCACTATGTTAACCTAATTTGGGTCTTTTTTTATTTTCAAGGAACTTACAGCATCCCTCACTTCTCGACTCGCAGTATTCTCGAACTGACTGTCTATGAGTTTTCGAATTTGTGGGCCAACGAATTCTTACACCAGCTTTAATTTTTTTCTTTGAATAATGAAGGAAATGTAATGTAAATATATTTAAAGTACTCACTTTCCTTATCTAGAGTTTTCACAAATTGTTTCATTAAACCTAATTTCTAGGGCTCGGAAGTTCGTGCCCTAAAAACACTGAAATATGCTCTTAAAAACTTGAAAATATGCCAAGAAATATGCACTATTGAATTAAAACAATGCCCCTTTGCAGTAGACAAGGCGAGATAGAATAAATAAAGTTACCTTATTCCTTAGAGGTTGAAGCAGAAGAATAGTATTAACTGCTATATTGCAGTTCACAACCAACACTTTGCACAAATTTTCAACTGTAAAGTATCGTCTGTTGTCTCGCAAAACACTTTTGTAACGTGAAAAACTTCTATCCACGTCACAAGATGTTATCGGGGCATACTTAAATGATGTTAACTGCTTCACAGAGAGAGTCAAGTCTCATGGTGTGACAGACGGTTTTCTTTCGAGGATGTCTCGAATATCGCACATCCGTTTATAACCAGAATTTTTTAAAATTATATAATTCACTTTCTCTTTCACTTTTTGTCCTATGATGCCAGGAACCGAACTTAGATCACATAGTGTTTTCAAAGACAGTGATTCATGCAAAGGAGATCCTACAGCTTCCAATGCCGTTATGGCTGTTGGTAAGATAGAAAAATGGGCAGATATGATACTAAGATCCTCTTTTAACCCAGTGCCTGACAGAATATTTTCCACAGTTTCTATTGATGAAGCATCTTTCGAGTCCAATGAATTAACAACCTCTTCGACTATTACTATGTGCTCAGCATAATATATAACTGCATCGACCATGTTCCCCATCGAGTTAACACTGGTGCAGGAGGAAGTCGGATATTAGGTGCTGTTGATCTATACAACTTAACTCTTTTAGGAAATTTAACAAAAATTCTCTTTGTACAGGATACAAATCTATCTACCAATGGGAAAGAATCGCGTATTGTCTCAGAAATGCCATGAAGAGCGTGAGCCAAACAAGTTATATGAATTATGTTAGGAAAAATACCTTTCAGAGTTTGTCCTGGTTTTACCATATAAGGACTTGCATCAGTAACAAATAAAAGTACCCAGTCGTATATGATTCCACGTGGCCATAGTCATTTCAAAGTGTCCATCACAAACTGGATTATAGGTACATTGTCAGTGGCCGACAATTCGCACACATTAAGAAGATAAGGTGTAGTCTTTTGTTCATTATGTAAAGCACCCACGATTATATTAGCAATAGAACGGCGCTCAGAATCAGGGGTTTCATCAGCAGAGAACCACACAAACTGATCAGCTAATTCATTTTGTATATTTTACAATACGTTATTGTAACAATGTCCTATATAAGTATTACGCAGTGTACTTTCTTCATGCACATGTTGTCTAGTGTACTTGGCAATAAAGTTTTTAAATGTCGGATTATTAATTTTGAACAAGAGAATAGCAGCAGCTAAAAATGCTTGGCACAAGTCATAGGAAAATTCAGTAACCCTACTTCCTAAACACTCTACTAGCTGTTTTTAAACAGGTTCTCTGTTTGCGAGTTTTCTGATTAAATTCTCCTTATGTTTTTCTGTGTTTATGTGCTGAACTATTTGAAATCTTTTCTCACTCCCTACATTTTTGTCACACGCTCCACAATACAGTACCCTATTATCTGTAGATATTAAATCACCCGAAAACTCTTTCTGTAAACTAATTAATCTAGCACTCGAAGTTGGTTTTATTTTCGGCATTTGAAGAGCTTTTTAACATTTTATACGCCAAATTTAATTTGGTGGGAACCAGTTCACAACACTATACGTTTGAATACCATGCCACAACTATTGGAGGTCAGGCAACTTGCAAGCAACCCGACGCAAGCGTTGCGATAATCGTGCTGCTCAAAAAGTTGACCTGCACTTTATCTTTGTTAATATAAACCTCTCAGATAACGCACTGATTATTCTCTAGGCACATACATATAATGAAAGGATGGAAACAGAGGATTCACTGCATGACAACATGACTCACCTCGTGAGTTGCATCAACATGTGCAATACTACCAATATGAAAAGAATTATACACATGGAAAAAAGAATAAAAACCATAAAAATCATTAAAATATGCAATATAGGGGCTATAATATTGAAATAATATGCATTTATCAAAAATCAAGAAAATATGCGGTTATATGCACCATAAAATTATGTCTAAATAATTGAAAATTCCATAATTCGTGCACATAATGTAAAAGCATACTTTTTTAGCCCCTATGAAAAAACATGCAAATGCATGAACTTCCTAGCCCTACTAATTTCACATGGAGAGGTGCAACAATACTTTTGAGGGATCAATAAGAGGTTCACTTTATATATACGCTTGCCTCTGGCACGGGGGAACCCGGTTCGATCCCCGGTATCAGCATGGGGATTTTATCCCCTCTGGGAGGTGTAGCACAGGGTTCACTCAGCCTCGTTGGGTCCCGGCGGGACCAATTGAGGAGCTACTTGATGGAGAAGTAGACTTAACGTTGCAATTCACACCACATCCAACGGCGAAGAAAGCCGGTGTTGGAGAAACCCCCGGCGAAACACGTAATTACGTACCCGCCGGATCTAATGGTTCTCATTCACGAAAGAGACCATGAGAGGCGAACCAGAAACCTAGTCCACAAAGTAAACATGGCAACACTAAACAGTGCAATAAAAACGCGGATCAATGCCCAGGCCCAAGATCAGTGGGACCAAACACTAGCCCGGCTACAGCCCGGCAATCATAAGGTATGGCAACTAGTAAGGGTTTTAAAAAGGGAACCAATACACATCCCACCACTTAAGCAATCGGGCACAAATAACTACGCTGAAAGCGACGAGGAAAAGGCCAACGTGCTGGCCGACACCCTTAAAAGGACTTGCACACCCAACGACGGTCAGCAAGGCATACAACTTTACTCCCTTCTGGAGAGCGAAATGAAAGACACGCTTGCCAACCCAGCACATAACAGGTGCAGGAAAACCAACCCAGGAGAGCTGAGGTGGATAATAGAACACCTTCAAGACCACAAAGCTCCAGGGCCAGACCAAATACCAAATTTGATACTAAAACACCTCACGACCAAAGCGCTACAGCTCCTAAGCGACATATGCAATTAGTGCCTGCAACAAGGATACTACCCTACATGCTGGAAACAAGCAAATGTGCTTATGTTCCCAAAACCAGGCAAAGACAGAGCTGAACCAACCAACTATAGGCCAATTAGCCTGCTAAAAACGGTGAGCAAGGTAGCGGAAAAAGTGCTACAGAAACGCATGAGCTCACATATTAAAAAGAACAACGTTATAATAGAGGAACAATTCGGGTTTCGTGCAAACCATTCCACAACGCTGCAATTAACCCGAAAAATAGAGTACATAACAAGGGGTTTCAACGAAAACAAATCAACAGGGGTAATATTCCTAGATGTGGAACGTGTCTTCGATACCGTGTACCATGCAGGCCTAATACGCAAGCTGAAAGATCTGAATTTCCCAGACGTCATGGTCAAACTGATCGCGCACTACCTTACCGGTAGAACTTTTACGGTAACCCTCCAAGGCAAAAGCACCCAGGCACGAGAAATTATGGCCGGGGTCCCACAAGGTAGTTTACTGGGGCCCACGCTGTTCAATATATATATAAACGACATACCCAAAACCCCGGATACAAAACTCTCCATCTACGCGGACGACACTGCAATTGCAGCCCAGTCATGGCGGCCCGCCGGGATAGGCCGCAGACTGCAAAACGCGCTAACAGTCCTAGAACCATGGCTGAAAAAATGGAGAATAAAAGTAAACACAGTCAAATCACAAGCCGTATTCTTCACCAAAAAACACTCCCACGCAAACAAAGCGCCAAATATCACGCTATTCGGAGAAAGAATAATCTGGAAAAATACAGCAAAGTACCTCGGAGTTACGCTGGACTCCAAGCTCACATTCAACGAACACACCACCAACGTGAGGAGAAAAGCAAACCAGCAACTAGGTGCAATATATCCCATTCTAAACCGAAAAAGTGCACTAAGCAAGCAAATGGGGCTGACCCTATACAAGAGCCTAATTAGGCCAGTCATGACTTACGCAGCACCCGCATGGGGCCACTGCGCTAAGACTCATATCAAGAAATTGCAACTAATGCAAAACAGAGCTCTAAGAATAATTACAAAAGTGCCCAGGTCGGCCCCATTGGACATACTCCACGAGGACACGAAAATGCACACTTTAGAGCAGTTTATTAAAAAGCTCGCAGCAAATATTTATAAGCAAGCAAAAACAAGTCACAACGCGGCCATAAGCACACTAGGCAACTACGATCACTCCGCAGATTAACATAAAAGACCACTATCGCTGTTTGACAGGACCGTCCCCCTGAACAGGCACAGTACAGACGACGAAGCCATCAGACAGTACCTTAATAACTTAGTCCCGCCCTAGTTGCCCGCAAGTCCCGGGAAGGATGACTTCCCCTCCCTGGGCGGACCGGGGGTCTCGGGTGCCCCCCAACACCATGATGACCTGGCAAAAATAGAAGGACTTGAACGGAATAATTAGCTTAGTATAAAAAAAAATATATATATATAAAAAAATTTTAAAAAAGAATAAAAAAAGAAAGAAAAAAAATAATAATATACATACATGTTATACATTTAAAACACATATAAACAGATATATTCTGTAGCATGTAGACAACCCCCCTCCCTATGTATATGTTGTCCCCACTTGTTTGTTACAGGACCAGCAGCGATCAGCTGTAGCATTGCCAGAACTTAGAAATAAGCATTAACATATGATTTGTACAAAGTGTAAATATGAATAAATATACATTGTGTCCCAACCAATCTCCCTCTGTACATGCCCCCCCCCCCCCAGACACTGTCTGTTTCAGGACCAACAGCGACCAGCTGAGGAATCACGAAGTCAACTCCCACTCCAGTTGAATTCACAAGACTCAGCTAAAGTACCCACAATAACATATAAGCATGACACCTCAAAACCGCTCCTTCTGCATGAGCATGAAGTGCCACCACTAACAATAGGTCGCTGATCTGGGCTCCGGTCAAGATCAGTACCTAATCCCCACTCTGCCTGCATACTCTCTTGGATGCAGGTGCCTATTTAGAAATCACCCACTAACATTCGGTTTGCTTCGGAGGTACCGGACACCACTTACCACTTTTCCTACCCTTCACTGTAGCGTAGCTAGTGCATGGTAGGGGAGGCGATGTAGATCCCTTTCGGATGATCGTCACCTGGGCTGGCGGAGGAGGGGCCAGTCCCCCCCCCCCCCAAAAAAAAAATGGTGTTGGAGTCACGTGACTCACATGACATGCATCACGTGACTATTTAGAAAGTTGAGCGGGAAAGGTAAGTAAATTCGCGCCAGTAGTGATTTGCAGGTATGGTGTGCAAGTGCAATATGGATGTGAGCCAAAATAAAAAATGTATGTATGTGCTCTGAGTGCGGGAGGGGGTACAAGCAAACACAACATTTGCGGCGTCACGTTTCCACAGCTCACCCGGGGAGAGTGAATGCCGTTGCACCTCTCCAAAAACAATTTAAATGAACCTTTGAAGTTTTGAAGGAACATCAGAAAGTAGTTTATACGAGCACTTGGAAATGATACACGATAGACGTGTAAAATTGGAAGAACTGGAATTCTCATCATTTGGAGACTTCAAGAGTTGAAAAGAAGGAAATGAGGTGGCAACACGGTCATTCTTTGTGAAAATTCGTTCTAAAATTGCCTCTCAAAATGTAACATATTATTATGCGTGTCATCGCTCTGGGAATTTTGTGTTTTTGACATTTAATACTGCAAGGGAGCAATAAAATTGGTGCAGTATGCCCGGCAAAGATGAGGGTTATTAAAGATCAACAAGGAGCATGCAAAGTCAAATTTGATTCGACTCATATTGGTCACCAGCATGAATTAGGTCATTTGGGGTTGACAGAAAAAGAAAGAAACTGTATAGCTGCAGATATTGCTAACAAAATTCCTTTTCAGGCTATACTTGATAAAATACGAGACTCAGCATCTGCCTGTAATCTAGAACGGATACATCTGCTAACCAGACAGGATTTGTACAACATTGAGCGATCCTATAATTTATGCTCCACATCAGTCAGGCATCAACATGATGGGGCCAGTGTTGAGGCTTGGGTGCATGAAATGATAACACCTGTGTGTTATTTTATAAGCCACAAGACACAGTGAACCAGTCCCACTCAGAACTAAAAAGCACAGATTTTGTGTTATTTACAATGACTAGTGCTCAATGTGAAATGTGGAAGAAGTATGGGAATGACTGCATTTGCATTGATGGGACACATGGGATGAATAGCTATGGTTTCGAACTTATAACACTTCTGGTACTGGATGACGTTAGACAAGGGTTTCCACGCGCCTACCTCATTTCAGATAGAAATGATTGGCAAGTGCTCTCCATATTTTTCCAATGCATAGAGTCAGAAGCTGGAAAACTTTCCCCGAAAGTGTTTATATCTGATTTAGCAGAATGTTTCTTTAATGCTTGGATTTCACCAATAAAAACCTCTAAAATGACACTCTATTGCTCATGACATGTGGACAAGGCATGGAGAAAAAAATATTAAGAGCAAAATCCAAGGTCAAGAAAAACAAACAAATTCTAAGAATCTATTTATTTCTAGGACGTACACAGTGGGAAGCTGGAGTTGTGATTGTGGGTGTAAAACTAACAAGCTGTTAGCGTACAGTACTGTATTTCATCGCATACTCGCCACACTTTCTCGTTCTGGTTATCGTTGCCGTTACTTATTATTTTGAGATGTACACTTATAAGAGTGTCGGTATTCAGGAGTTATGTATCCTCAATATCAATTATTTTGTGATATTAACTAACAACAGTGTCGGTATTCAGGAGTTATGTATGCTCAATATCAATTATTTTGTGATATTAACTTACAACAGTGTCGGTATTCAGGAGTTATGTATGCTCAATATCAATTATTTTGTGATGTTAGCTTACAACGGTGTCGGTATTCAGGAGTTATGTATGCTAAATATCAATTATTTTGTGATGTTAGCTTACAACGGTGTCGGTATTCAGGAGTTATGTATGCTAAATATCAATTATTTTGTGATGTTAGCTTACAACAGTGTCGCTATTCTGAAGGAGTTATGTATGCTCAATATCAATTATTTTGTGATGCTAGTACAACAGTATCAGTATTCAAGAGTTGTCGGTCTGGGTGGCTCAGTTGGTTAGACGCTGGCCTACGGATCCCAAGATCGCGGGTTCAAACCCGGCTCAGGCAGATGGTTTTTAAGTGTGCTTAAAAACGACAGCTCCATGTCAGTAGATTTACTGTCATGTAAAAGAACTCCTGCGGGACAAAATTCCGGCACACCGGCGACGCTGATGTGATCCTGGCAATTGACAGCGTCGTTAAACAAGAAAATGTTTTTTTTTATTCAGGAGTTATGTATGCTCAATATCACTTATTTTGTGATATTAACTTACAACAGTGTCGGTATTCAGGAGTTATGTATGCTCAATATCAATTATTTTGTGATGTTAGCTTACAAAGGTGTCGGTATTCTGAAGGAGTTATGTATGCTCAATATCAATTATTTTGTGATGTTAACTTACAACAGTGTCGGTATTCAGGAGTTATGTATGCTCAATATCAATTATTTTGTGATGTTAGTACAACAGTGTCGGTATTCAGGAGTTATGTATGCTCAATATCAATTATTTTGTGATGTTAGTACAACAGTGTCGGTATTCAGGAGTTATGTATGCTCAATATCAATTATTTTGTGATGTTAGCTTACAACAGTGTCGGTATTCTGAAGGAGTTATGTATGCTCAATATCAATTATTTTGTGATGTTAGCTTACAACTGCGTCGGTATTCAGGAGCTATGTATGCTCAATATCAATTATTTTGTGATGTTAGCTTACAACAGTGTCGGTATTCTGAAGGAGTTATGTATGCTCAATATCAATTATTTTGTGATGTTAGCTTACAACAGTGTCGGTATTCTGAAGGAGTTATGTATGCTCAATATCAATTATTTTGTGATGTTAGCTTACAACAGTGTCGGTATTCTGAAGGAGTTATGTATGCTCAATATCAATTATTTTGTGATGTTAGCTTACAACAGTGTCGGTATTCTGAAGGAGTTATGTATGCTCAATATCAATAATTTTGTGATGTTAGCTTACAACGATGTCGGTATTCTGAAGGAGTTATGTATGCTCAATATCAATTATTTTGTGATGTTAGTACAACTGTGTTGGTATTCTGAAGGAGTTATGTATGCTCAATATCAATTATTTTGTGATGTTAGTACAACAGTGTCGGTATTCTGAAGGAGTTATGTATGCTCAATATCAATTATTTTGTGATGTTAGTACAACGGTGTCGGTATTCTGAAGGAGTTATGTATGCTCAATATCAATTATTTTGTGATGTTAGTACAACAGTGTCGGTATTCTGAAGGAGTTATGTATGCTCAATATCAATTATTTTGTGATGTTAGTACAACGGTGTCGGTATTCAGGAGTTATGTATGCTCAATATCAATTATTTTGTGATGTTAGTACAACAGTGTCGGTATTCTGAAGGAGTTATGTATGCTCAATATCAATTATTTTGTGATGTTAGTACAACAGTGTCGGTATTCTGAAGGAGTTATGTATGCTCAATATCAATTATTTTGTGATGTTAGTACAACAGTGTCGGTATTCTGAAGGAGTTATGTATGCTCAATATCAATTATTTTGTGATGTTAGTACAACAGTGTCGGTATTCTGAAGGAGTTATGTATGCTCAATATCAATTATTTTGTGATGTTAGTACAACAGTGTTGGTATTCTGAAGGAGTTATGTATGCTCAATATCAATTATTTTGTGATGTTAGTACAACAGTATCGGTATTCTGAAGGAGTTATGTATGCTCAATATCAATTATTTTGTGATGTTAGTACAACGGTGTCGGTATTCTCAAGGAGCTATGTATGCTCAATATCAATTATTTTGTGATGTTAGCTTACAACAGTGTCGGTATTCTGAAGGAGTTATGTATGCTCAATATCAATTATTTTGTGATGCAAATTTATAAAAGAATGTATTCAGAAGTTTAGGTCTTGTAAATTACCTATGTGAAACTAGGTAAATAAAGCGTTGTTTATTAAATGGGGAAAAGATGTTCAAGCTTTCTTCATAAAGTAAAAATATATAATGCAAACATTTTGCAAAGAAGAAATTATTTATGAGCAGCTGTGATAAGTTTCAGTAGCCAGTGTAAAAAGAAAACGGGAGTAATTCCTGGATTACAATGAACGGAAAGTAATACAGTTTCTAGTTTAACGACATTTGTTACTTCACCATCTCGGCAGGCAGTTGGCAAACTGATGGCATCAACATTGAAGAATATATTACAATACGCTAGATACTCTTTCTCTGGTGAACTGAACAGATAGCAGTGATGGCATGTTACCTATAATATTACAGGTGTTGAAAAATGTTTTTATTTTACTATGCAGTGATTGCTTGCCTATAAATGAAGTTGATGTGACTGACCATTATGTGATCATGTTAGCTACACAAATCTGTGTGTCTGTTTTAAGTATACATTTTGGCAATTCATCATTTGTTACTTCCTACACCAGTAACAATTCTTAAGTGAGAGGGATGAGGTAAACTAAGGTCACCACTATGTAAGAAAAAAACTATAAGCAGCAGGATAAGTAAAGTTAAAAAGAAAAAAAAAGACAGTGCATGAACATATAAGTGAATCACAAGGGTATATTTTTTGTTTCATTAACAGAAGCTGTACACACATGTTTATCTTCTTCCTGTTACACAGTGGGTTTTATTCTGCATTACATGTGCAATATACTCTACCTGATCACATACTGATAGTTCATACTGACTTAAATGACTCACCAGATTTTCAAATTTAGTCCAATCATTACAGAGATTACCTTCACCTCACCATTTGAAAGACACTGTTGTTATACACACACCTTTATAAAACACTTTAACTTCTAAAGAAACTAACACTTTCAAAGCTACAATGTGTTCAAGCACTTCATAAAATCACTTTGATGCACAAACAGTAAGTAGTTTTCACTTTCAATCATAGCAAGTGGAGAGAACACCATTTTTAAAAGTTCCCAAATGACAAAATGTTATTGTTTTGACACCATTCTCTGAAAGCTACCTCTTCCTGAAGTCTCTGCTATCACCTTTCTCCAGGATCCTTCCGAACTGATGCTAATGCTGTGCTTAAAATATACGTTGATTCTCAGAGAGAGTTGGTGTACATCTTCTTTGAGCTAACAATGTTATAATTTGACTTGCAACCACATACACCACAGCTCTGTGGCTCTGTAACAACATGAATAGTTCACCTGATTATAGTACTTGGGTTTAGCAGTATTTGTAACAAAAACAGATTATTTTAAATCTCAACAAATTATATTATTATAGCTTACCTTATTTCATAAAAACTGAAGTAAACAAGCCACAGCTCCTACAATAACAAACTGACAGCCATGTTTCCAGCAAGTCAACTTCCTTCGGATTCCAGTTTTGCAATCAGTGTGAAAATGTGATTCAGAAACGCTCATTTACTTCAAAAACACGAAATCCATGCAGAGCAGTGTTTTCTATTTCTTACGGTTTACCAGTTATGCAAAATTTATCCGGAATGAAAATGATTCTATGTCAAGAAAATTCAAAATATGCATTTCATTTGTCATGAAAATATTTTAAATATATAGCATTTTAATCAAAATCATTAGAGCCATTTTTGAGAAAAACCAAAAGTTTGGTTGGGGGAATTTCCTTGAAAATCTTCGTGTCGTATCCTTAGAAGATGCTGAACTTAAATGTCAAGTTGCCGAGGTGGCGCCGTCGTAACGTGTGTGACCCGCATTCGGGAGCTCCCGCGTTTTATCCCAGTCGACCGCGCAATCTGACTTGGGTTCTTCGTGGTTTCCCCTCTCACTTAGGCGAATGCTGGGCTGCTTACTTTTCGGCCACGATTTCCTTTTCATTATTTCCCTTCATTCCATTTCTTTATCCTCTTTCAGGTGTGCTTTCAAGATCGTGGAGTATGGCGGTGCCGAACAGATGGCGCGGATGCTCGTGCGTTTATAAGTATGCCGTTCTCGGCAGTGGGTGGTGTATTGTGTATTGTGTCGCCCTCGTGCGGCGGACGCTTGTCGACACCGGACCCAAAATGGTGGTGGCTACTGGGCGGGACCAGGCGCCGGAATGAAGGTCTCTTGGTTTTTAACCGACTTTTTGTTTTTAAGTTATGCTGTTCAAACAATGATGCGCGCGCACACACACACACAGTGTTATACTTTTCTGGATTCAGGAGGCCTCAAACTCTATTGCGGGTGAAATCTTGACAAAGAATTTCTGAGTGGAATACAATACTGACCCTACTTACTATACGTAATAGAGAAAGCAAGAAAGCTATAATCGCTCCACCGTTAGAACCGCACTTGATGTAAACGCAAGCCATCAGCAACGAACCCGCGATACGCCGAAACCAAAGCACACCATAAAATATAGTACCTTAAATATGGACGATTATCTGTGATTTTTCAGGATGTACGATAACCCTGGTAAAGACTACTTAGATGTAACGCGATATTTCTAAAATTCCTGAGTAAATATCGTTCTGTTGCAACATAAATACGAGGTATGAGTTCATGTGGTGTTTGTTTTGTGTTAGTCGCAGGTGATAATATCAGGTTATCGCGGAGGGATACATGGTGCGGATCTAAGGCTGGATGGACTATAGTAATTTACTCCAAGACGTCAGTTATAGTCTGAGATTACTTGTTCTGCCGCGCCGTAGCCGAGTGGTTAGGCCGTTCGCTTCTCACCAAAGTGGCCCGGGTTCGATCCCAGGCAACTGCATGTGGGATTCGTGGTGGACGAAGCGGCACTGGGGCGGGTTTCCTCCGGGTTCTCCGGTTTCCCCCGCCATCTCATTCCTCCGGTGCCCCATCTTTATTCCATGTATCATCAGTGTCACCGCCTGCGGTGCCGTAGTAGTAAAAGCGGACGTGAAACACTACAAAAAATTACTTGTTCTTTTATTGTTTAGAATAACTGATTGCCAGTTAATTGAAATAAAACGTGTCGTTAAACTGATGAAGCGGAAGAAAGCAATCGATTGCTTGTCTGTAGTGAATTGTCTCCCTTATAGCAGCTGGTAGTGATGCGTTTGTCATCTGTATGTCTGCGGCTCACTACCTGCTGTCAATGCCAGACAGGTCAGTGTTTACTGTGTCAGTAGGTCAATTAACTCCGCAATACTGTTATATTAATTTACTTTTGGAGCTTGTTGGAATACGAACTACAGGCCAGCAAAATTAACAGCATTTGCTAATTGTTGCCTGTAAAATACATCTGCTACTGATTCCAATTAAAACTATGAACAAATTATTGAATATTGGAAGTTTCTTTTGGAAAGTCTCTTTCAGTTGAGGGGTAACGTTCTTTCTATCAGAAATAGTTAAACAGTTCGTTTACGACGGACCAAAAAAAAAAAAAAAAAAAAAGAATTGGCCTTTCCGCAGAAAATGGATATAAGTGATTCACGTGTTTTACTTACTGGCTCAGCTTGATGACTACTTACTTTATTTACAGAGACGGACAGGAGTATTCAAATCTATGGATGTGCACCTTTAATGCTGAATTAATCAACACAAGGTGGACTTATTTATAATTTCTTGATTCCACTGATGCGTTATCATACGTTTTCAACATACACAGTACCTACACGAATGATGAGAATACTGTGTGTTATTCAACATGTACTTTCCCTTTAAAATGTTACGTTACCTTTTGGCATAAGTATTCAAACGCGCTCTATGATACACAATCAAGGATGAAAATGTTGATGTTATTTGGTTTGGGTCCCCTGCCATACGGTACACACGCAACTTAAACTTCTCGCGGCCCATAAGTTAGTGTTTTCGCGTCAGTCGCCGAACTAATAGTAGGCCTACTTCCATTAAACAGGGACACTTGATTCACTATCAAGTCACACTCACGGGATCTTTAGCTTCACTCACGTGTACTTTTCTTTTTAATGTTCCTGATTTAAACCATGCATCCATCGTTAACTATTACACTTAATCTTGAACGAAAGCTGTCGGAAGATTGAGAATGAATTGGCAGTTTGGCACTGCTACTTTACCAATAAATTGTTATTCCTCATTCAATTTCAAACTGACTAAACTCATTATTGACTTTGTCATAATATAAATAACACCAAGGTACACTCATATTTTCCATTGTTGCTGGAGTGCTGCGTTACATCTGATTACAGTCCCGCGTTCCCTGAAAGCAGGTAAGCTTTGTAATGCCATGTTCACTGCGTGATGGAATGTTGATAACTTTTAAAATATATTTCTTTTAAATTTAAAATGGTTTGTAGACCTGGCGGGTCGTTCTGCGACCCACCAGTGGGTCGGGACCCATAGTTTGAGAAACGCTGCCCTAGAGGACAGAAAAGTCATCTTGCATATGCATGAACAAATTAAGGCATGTAAGAAAATTGGAGAAGCTGTACAGAGAAATCCATCCAATGAGTTGCGCGTCACTCAATACTATAAAACGAAGTTGTTTATTGGTTAAATGTCCTAATATACGTATTTTTCATGTTAGTATTTGAAACAGAGTTTTTGCAACATTTGATTACAATTCAGATAAAATATATGATGCAGACATTTCATGAGTTCAATTAATGTCTTTTGAATTGTAAGAAATAAAATAATAAAAAAATTTAAAGTAATATTAACAACGCGTTTTTAACCTTTTTGAACTGTTTTTGTTTAGAATTTATCAACAAACATCTTCAAGGGTTTTGCACTATCACTTGTACTTCCACTAGCGCTTGTACCTAAACCTGACGCTTTCTTTTATGTGCTCGACGTAAATATCCCTGGACCAGCGAATGCAGTCAGATACGCAAAGTTTCTGTCTACCATTGTCAATCAGCCTAGGAAAGTTACTCCGCCAAAACTTATTTCTGGAGATAAGACAAGTACTGAAAATACTGAAGCAATATCTCAAAATATCAGCAACAGAAATTAGAGCACATCTTGGGAAGGTGGTTCATGAAAGAACAGCTCGTAGCGTTCTGAACAGTACTAGGTACAATTCCAGTATACCAAGAAGAAAACCGTATATAAGTAAAGTAAACAAAAAAAAAAAAAAAAAAAAAAAGCGTTTAGTACTTGCTAATGAGTATGGTGTCAAGTAGTGTGGCTGAGCTAGCTTTTATTGATGGTAATGTATCAATGCTATTTGTACCATTCTAAGAACATTTGAAGAGAAGCACTCAAAAACTAAATCTTAGAAATAATTTTTATTTCCAACAAGGTTTCGATCCTAAGCACCAACGGCGACCGATAAAGGGGGGCTGCGGGACTGAACCCCCACCCTAATGTTGCCTTCATTGCCTAAATTGAATGCGAGGAGATTACATCCGTAGATATATTGTATAGATCGCGCGTTACTTCTTGACGAATGAAAATTTTATATGAAAGGTTGAATGCGAGTCTCTACTCAGCTTTTGCGGGAACGAGAGAGAGGAGGTACAGTCTGCAGTGAGATGACGCGCATGCTTCTGAGCTGAAGTAGTACACTACAAATCAATTTATGACACTTGCAGTAATATCAGCCACACGTATTATACACTATACCTCTATAACTGTTTCCACTTAACTTTCTTGCATTTATTCTATTCCCGACATCTCTCCCTCGTCTGAATTGCTATTTTCGTTGCATGCATACATACATCCGTACCGCACCAAACTTCTGCAGTCGACTGTATACACAAACGTGACAGAGGAAAACAGAGGTGTCTGTTATCGTAGCATAAACATTTGCTGACCTGTTTATTAAGGGTAGGCTCACTCATTGGATTTCTGCTCAAGGTCATTCGTCAAGAACGAACGCGCAACCTATACTTCATTACAACTTGTTTACATCAGACTGCGCGGCTAGTTCATATGTGAAGCCACTTCTCCCTCAGAGGACTATTGCTTCCACTTCCCTCTCTGCAAGCCGCGCTACACGTTTCGGATACACGGACTCACTGGACTGCAATTGTTGCAGTCCCAAAAGAAACCAAAAGATTTTGAAGAAAATAGCTCCACCCTAACTACCCCTTACATGGAAAATTTTTCGAAAATTTTTATTTTCTTGAAAATGGCTCTAACGATTTTGATTAAAATTTCATATGTTTAACATATTTTTATGACAAATGAAATGTATATGTTGAATTTTCTGACTATAGCCCCTGTAGTAGTGTTTACTCTGGAAGACTTCTGCATAACTGGGAAACCGTTAGAGATAGACCAAATCATACGACACAAAAAATGTAAATCTTGCTAAAATACACAATTTATGTCTGAATAAATTTTGTTGTAGGGTGAACCATTTCGGAGATATTCCTTGTTATGTGTGTGTTTCGGAAAACTTAAAAACTTTCGTGGAATGGAGCATCGTTCATTTTTATATGTTAAGCGTGCAAAGAGAACGGAATCTCAAAGCGTTAAAAGATTTGGCTATCGCACAAAGTCTACTGTGGCTGGACCCGTGGGCGCAGTTGGTAGAGCAGCTGCCTGTTGTGCTAGGGGTCCCGGGTTCGATTCTCGGCAGGGGGTAGGAATTTTTCTCCTGCCAAGATTATTCCGCATCGTTCCCTGAGAATTGTGAATGTGTGTGTGACTTCAAAGTATAAAAACCCCAAAGATTGAAAACCCCACTTTTAAACGTGTAATACCATTTGCCAATAGGCAAGGCCGCCGATATGACCTCTGCAGTTAAAGGCGGAGGCGGGATATAAATTGGGGAGGGAAAGGAAAGGGGGAAAGAAAAAAAAAAAAAAAAAAAAAAAAAAAAAAAAAGAAAAGAGAAAAAAAAAAGAAAAAAAAAAACCTACTGTATTCTAATATTTCCATTGCACCTACAAGAAAATAAGCAATAAGATAATTTGTACAAATGTGTATCTTAACTAAAATGAAGATATAGGAATAAGAATTTGTAAGAATGGTTAGTACAAGAGTAGAGAAAGTAATGTGAGTGCAATACATCAGATTTTTTAAAGGAACTTCTAAGATACTTCAATGTACCCTTATAAGAAATTATGTGTCTATTATGGCCAACGAAACTACAGATATTGTTGACATATTCCAGCTTGTTATGGTCTTACGGTATTGTAATGTCTTTGGCGGCCTTCTTGAGCGATTCTAGGGATTGTTTGTTCTGATTCAAAAATTCCGATACAATTGCAATTTCTGAGCTTGGCAATATATTAAAGGATAAGAAGAACAACAAGAACAAGCCAGTTTTGATGTTGCAGCAAAAGTGAGCGGGGCTGTCAATGGAGTGTAAGTTACATACCTGTACATTGCTTAGCACATCAATTAAATCTGTTAATAGAGAGGCAAAACACAAAAGCTAGGATTTTCTTTGCAAATGTTTGTGCTATATGCACCTTGTTTTCCTACTCTCCACACAGGTCATGTATCAGATCCGTGTGTTAAGAAGAGAATGCCCAGTGGTGGATCAAGGAGGTGGAACTAGAAATCCAGGACTGTAAATGTTATTTACGAAAAAAAGAGGCATTGAAAAAATGTTTTTAAATGTCAGAATCAGAGACTTCAAGTAGTACGATAATAAATGAGGCATCTGCTATATTGGATATCTTGAAAATAATGAGTTTTAGTTCTAACTTAATTTTTTCCATTTAATTATGTTTCAGGTAGACTGCTGTACAATCAACTACAGAACCGTCACATAGGTGCTGCCAAAGTTCAAGTGCACATATCTACTTTCAGTGCTGAAATTAAAAAAGCAAGAAACACAGTAACCGAGCAAGATGGCTTAGGCGGTAACGTCTGTGGTTCGATCCCCGTGGCCACCCTTCCTGGCCTTGGGGTTTTTCGGAGGTGTCCCCGTGTCGCCAGACCAGCCATTTCGTTACGCTAATCATTAAATTTCACCTTTCATCCCGTTAGGTTTCTTTCAGAATTGGAAGCGTCAGAGAGCGTCGCGGCAGTAGCACGGAGGTGAAAAATGCACTCTGGAAATCTCGTCCCTCGGTTTGGACGGCGGGCCACTAGTTCTGCCCCCCCCCCGCTCCTCCCCCGTGGGAGGACAGCTAAGCTAGCCTCCGCCGGGATGCTGTTAACTAGGAAACTGTAAGGAACCTGTCACCTGGTCTGTCGTGGCAACGTACCGGCCGCCCTTAGAACCCATTCGCCTTAGCCATCTTCCCGGGGGTGCCCCGTTAGGGTCATAGGCTTAAAAGATCGCCTTTCGGTCGAGGTGCTAAGACCCTCTCCTGAGTCGACACACTAGAGTCCTGTGATTTGCCAGCAGAAGACTCACACGGACGAAAAATTGTTTCAAACGCACAGATCAGTGCAGTAACAGAGAAGGAAGTATGTGACATCTGTCTCAATCGGATCTCCGCTTCCAGTTCAGAAAACACATTTCCGTATCTTACCTGCTATGAGAATCACAGTTTGAGCAATTTAGTTCAATATTTCCAGCAAATGTGTTCAGTGAATGCGTAGAAATGTTTCCAGTGTTTAATAAGGACAACTATATACGGAACTTTCAGTCATCTATTCAAGAGAATAATTCAGGAATATTGGTGATGCTGGAAAATTGCTTCAATACCTTAGAGCTAATATCCTTTTTCCACTTTTTCTGAAATATTAGAACTTTTGAAAAACAGCCTTTAACAACAAGTGAATCTGAACGCTGTTTCTCTACACTGAAAAGAATAAAATCATTCCTTAGGAATACTATTAGAGAAGGTAGACTAGCTGCACTTGCTAAGTGATCTATAACTAACTAAACTAAACCCCGGCACAACAGCCCATGAAGACCCACCACCTTTGCCCACTACAGGCGTCATTGGTGGGATGCAGTGCTGGAGGGTGGTACGTGGTCAGCGTCCCGACCCCTCCCCGCCAGTTATGCGGTCTTCACGACCTGGGGCCGCTACTTTTCCAAGTAGCTCCTCAATTGGTCCCCCCGGGACTAACGAGGCTGAGTGCACCCTGTGCCAGACCTCCCAGAGGGGATAAATTCCCCATGCTGGTACCGGGGATCGAACCCGGGTTCTCCGCGCCAGAGGCAAGCGCTAAATGGTCTATAGACCAGGAAATTATGGAAAACATCCAGAAGCTCAACGAGAAAGGGATTAATAAGTTTGCTACAAAGAAACATCGCCGCATACAATTCATCTTCAAATAATTGAAGTAAGCTAAAATGCCAATAATCAGTGCAGCCCCCTTAGGTACAGGTAACACGAGCCGCCACTGCTAAGCACAGTCCAGAAGTTGCTAGGTTATGGGTTATCTATATTGTGGAATCTACAACACACCGCATACGCTAAAGAGCTCCACCTCGATCAGCTGATCGAGAACATGCAAGAATTGGAAGATACAATCAGGATACACCGCATCACAACAAAACAAGACTGAAGTTCTTGTGTAGATGGTATGAGAGGGAAATTAGACATATGCTTTCCCTTCTGTCGAGGCGTGACAGCCATGGGCTCACCTCGCAGATTTGAAAAGCAATATTTCAGCAATCCTTCTACATTAACGGGCAAACATTGCAAATTCAACTTCAGTGCACATATAGAAAACATATTCTTACTGTGTTTCCATTAAGTTGCCGACTAGATGTAAAAATGACTCCAGTGTTGTGTGCTAGGCTTACAAACGTAAGCTTAATCAGCAACGCTTGGTTCCCGTGTTGATATAGCTAAACTCGCTAAGGCGTGTTACTGCAAGGCACTTGTGCTGTTAGCCTAATTCAAGTTCGTCTTTGTTTCTTTGTTGTTTATTGGTTTGTATATTAAGTCAACATAATTTATTATGTAACCTCTGAGAAATATATGGTTATACGAGTCGTATAAATTAACGGAAATGTTTCTGATAAAGATTCTCCTTAAGGGCAACTATGAGTGAAACTTTGATCAAAAAGTCTATTTTTTTTTTTTTTTTTTTTTTTTGTTTTGTTTTGTTTGTTTTTTGCATTAAAATGTTCTTGGAACTCTTGTGCTTCTGGGTCAGCTAACATTTTTCATATCCCCCACTCCATGTGGTCATTACGGGCCTTTGAAATAGTGCCCTTCCCTTAACGTACACAGCATGTTCCTATATAAAAGCCTGTTTTTCTCAAAACTACATTTCTACATATTCCACATGTACGTCACGCATCGGGTTTGCTTCAGATTCAACGAACATTTCCAAAAGTATTCATAAATAGCAGCTAAACAATTCTTCTTTCTTTCTTTCCCTGATTACCCTCCCCTTATACCCCCTAGGACTTACAAGACAGTGCCTAGGGTCAGACACCTGTCGGGGAGCAGAGGGACCTTTGGACCAGACAGAGTGCAGACCTGGAAGCAGGTGGTCAGCCAAGCACCAGGTATGATAGTGTGGAAAAGAATGATTTGAAATGCAGGCAAAATTGATAATTGGAAGGGTGATAATGGAGCAAGTTGTGGAATGAATGACGGGGGAAACCGTAGAACCCGGAGAAAACTCACCAGACGCCGCTTCGTCCACCACGAATACCACATGTGGGCCCCGCCTAGGTGGTAGGCGAGCGGTCTAACTACTCAGCGCTAAACAATTCTATGATTCAAAATTGATGTTACCATTAACATGAATTCCAAAAACATTTTTCTCTATGAAAAAGTCAATAATTTTTTTAAGATTAAATTTTCTTTGTTGTTAAAAATATATGTACAGCTTAATCAGCAAACGTATTTGAACTATCTCTTCATACAATTGTTACCCATGTTTTAGAGCACCAGTTCTGTCAATATAAACCAATTTTGAAAAGTTAGTATGTGCGTATCACATGTTGAAAATGTGCCTTAATAGCATAATTAAATTCATAAAATAGTTTATATATCATAAACGAATTATCCAATGTTAATGAAATTAGGTGTACATCATATTCTCATATAACTACAAACATAGTAAAAAATTCAAAAAAATCTGTCAAGAAATGTGGAACTTTCAAATTTCACTCTCAGTGTCCCGAGCAGCAAATTACATGGCAATGTTTATTTCGTATAGCGTTGTAATTTCTGCATCTTACTAACACTACAATTTGATTAAAATTTTACAACTGAATGCTTCTTAAGATACTAATTACAATTACTAAAAATGAAACAGAGGATACACCTAATTTGTCAATGATTACTTCCAAAAGTAATATTTTCATTTAAATATCCACATTCAAAGGCATCTCTCTATACACCTAGTAGACTATTACCATCGGTCATGCCCTTAAATTTCACATTAGCTTACAATGGATATATGGATAAGGGTAAAGGGTACAGGCACAGAGGGGATACCTCGCTCACTTCGACCTGCACAGATCTATTGTGGTTACCACCACCTAGGAGTCAGGGATGAAATGAGGGAACCAAAGGTGCCACACAGGGTCGTAGCCAGACAGGTCACAGAGACGCGTGGAAGTCCCTAACAAGTGCTGAGATCTCTTCATCCCAACGCCAGGCTCCGCCAAGCAGCCATTACACTGCGGTTCCGGTGTCACACTGAGCGTCCCTCCCCCCCCCCCTCCCCCACCCGCCGACGGAGGACAAGGCTAGCCAAACGCCACCTAGCGCCGAGAAGTGCAGTTACCATGCGCAATCATCCGCGCCATCTGCCCAGCACTGCCAACACTACACCCCTGAAAGATGATAAGGAAATGGAATGAAGGGAAATTATGGAAAGGAAACCGTGGTATGAAATAATGCACCCCAGCATTCGTCTAAGTGACATGGGGAAACCACGAAAAAACCCATGTCAGAGTGTGCAACTACAGGGATCGAACCCTCGACCTCCCAAATGAGGACCACAGACGTTACCGCCTGAGCCATCCCGCTAAGTATGGATGTATAGAAATATATATCTTCTTCGTGTTAGAAAGTCTGGACAAACAAGGCGCAACAAACGGAAATAATTATTTTAGAAAATTCTAGTTAACTCCGCGTTATTACATTTATTTATGGTTAGCTACGCAGTAGTATGACACGAATGCCATGCTAAATAAGAATAACGCACGAAGTAGCAAAAGCAAATGAATTTCATATATACTATATCTCAGGAAAGCGTTTAATGACGTAAAATACAGTTTTAATGGTCATAAAAATGCATTGTTTTAAGATTAGAGTAACAGTGAGTAAATTAATGATACATATATTAAAGGTGACACAATGCTCTTGTAAATTACTTCAATGTGAAATGACCTTTGGACCCAGCAGCATTGTCATGTTTATTTTGGAGCACTACCTACGTTGCCAAGCCCCCATTAATTCAATTTCTACAAGTGTGCCTTTATCCTGATTCTCCGTTCCTGATAAAAAGCTATGTATAGTGAATTAAAAATATTTGTTAATTTTGTGTTTCAAAAAACAAGCATGCGGGAGCTGGGAATCGAACTCCAGCCTAACAGTGATGAATTCTACTGATGAATTCTACAATTTAACCACCTCGGTTATTCTTCGCTTGAGGCTCTTGGGCTTTATTCTTATGATTTTAAGTTTTGTTATTATTAACTTGGCAGCAGATTTTATTGCGAAGCCTAAAGTTCGTAGAAGCGTTAGAAATAGCTTAAAAATTGTGTTTCTAGATATTTTACGATTATTTAGAGGATACAAAATATGTTTCCAGAACAAGCAAGAGTATCGCCGTGCTCCGGTGGAGTATTAGTTACTTTAATTGCTTTCATTAGCGACAGACAAATACAGATGAAAACGATTAAAACGACATAAGAGTCCAATTGATAGACACTAATGGAAAATAATGTGCTTCAGATTGAGATTCATAGATGATGGAGGATCGAGTGCTGAATACCTACGTGGTAATTTACACGCAGTAGTTATGTTCTAAAGTTAAGATATGGTATACCTAATAGGTATTATAGTTCAACAATATTAACTTAATAGTAAAACCCTCCACTTTGTGCAGTAAATGACTGCTTTGTAAAGTGGAGGTGGAGATAGACAAGGTTCGGAGGGGGCACTTCGCCCCTTGATCGGTAGGTGTTTTGTGCACATGCGCCTGACGGGGCGCCTACCGGGAGGAAGGGTTGAAGTGAGAGGATACGAAGGGTGGTTCTGAGGACAGCAGAGGTTAGGGTCCTTAACAACTACAGATTTTAACTCCACGGTGGCGACTAGCACTCCGGCTTCTCTCCTCACCCACCATCTTCGGGCTCTAGATACCCTGCAGAGCCCGCAACTCATTGACCACCTGGGAGGATTTACGGAGAAACTGGAGAAAAAACCGAGTCTTCTTAGGAAGGAATTGACTAACTTATCTTCCTTCAGATTTTAGTCATGTCTCAATGTATTTACTTACTTGGGACACTCATAATGAGTCATTTATCTTATTAGATCCGAATTAATTGGTATATTTAATTATGAAAACAGAGAATCATTAGTATCATTATATCCAGAAGGGGAGTTTAGGCAAAATAACTAACAGTATTATGTTAGTTTCAAACCCGTGTTTTGTAAATGAGAGCAGTGAATCATGGCTATTACGCCAATGAGATAACATAAGTAATTTCTGTAGCTGTTAATACATATGTAGACTGGCTTAAGATTTAAGGCTCATGTGAAAAGTAGCAGTGCATCTCTATTCAGACAACTTCCTCAAACTTTCTGTAATTTTAATAAATGTAACCCTTGAGAGGGTGATGACTTATAAACAAGTTTAATTGAAGATATGAAATAATCAAACATTCTGAGTAGTAAATGAAGTAAAAGCCATTATTGGTGCTCCTTGTTTAGAAGACGTTAAGAAAACAAAATTTTGCGCTTTGGTACTCATTTTATTTGCACAAAGACCAAAAACAAACGGGACACTTATATTAAAAACACCTTTAAATGCTTGAAATGTTAATATAAATAACTGTTCCAATGTTTAAAAGCATTCATGAACGCAGGTGTATATTCTGAGTAGGTAATAAATATAACTTTATTATTGATATTAACAATTTCATCCTCATTTCTCTGCCCTTCATAAAAGGAAACTAAAGGAACTCAAATTCCTCTCTAAACACTGCAATGGTCTTGTTTGTCCTAGAAATTCTCTTTTTTATCTTCTAAGTAGGTACATGTAAACGAATATAAAGAAAATAAAGCAATATTTCAGACCATTACGCTGCTACCAACTTTCCACCTGGCAAAAAATTGTTGCCGACTTAATAGGAATAAAAGTTAAAATCATATGAATAAAGCGCAAGTGCCTTAAGTAAGGAATAGCCGAGTTAGTTAAATCGTCATCAGTAGAATTTACCACTGCTAGGCTCCATAGCATTTCTTCAGGAACGGAGAATCAGGATAAAGACACACTTGTAGAAATTGAGTTAACGGGGACATGGCAACATGGTGTATTGCTCCAAAATAAACATGACAACGCTGCTGGGTCCAAAGGTCACTTCACATTGAAGTACCTAATCTACAAGTGCATGTGTTCCGTTTAATATATGTGTAGCATTAATTACTTTATTCACTGTTATTTGAATCTGAAATCAATACATTTTTACGACCATAAAAACTGTATTTTACGACATTAAACTCTTTCCTACGATATATAATATATTAAATTCATTTGCTTTTGATACTTTGCGCGTTATTAACCGAGAGGGATGGCTCAGGTGGTAACGTCTGTGGCCCGCATTCAGGAGGTGGCGGGTTCGATCCCGTGGCCGCGCACTCTGATATGGCTTTTTCCCTGGTTTCCCCATGTAACTTAGGCGAATGCTGGGGTGCATTATTCCATACCACGGTTTCCTTTCCATAATTTTCCTTCCATTTCCTTCTCATCTTTCAGGTGTGTAGTGTTGATTGATGGCGTGGTTGACTGCTGTCCTCGGCACTAGGTGACGTTTGGGGCCCTTGTTCTCCGTCGGGGAGGGGGGAGGAGGGACGCTCAGTGCGGTACCGGAACCGCGGTGTCATGGCTGTTTGGCGGGGCCTGGCGTTGGGATGAAGAGATCCCAACACTTGTTAGCGACTTCCACGCGTCTCTGTGGCCTGTCAAACTGCGACCCTGTGTGGCACCTTCGGTTCCCTCATTTCATCCTTGCCTCCTGGAGGGGGGTAGCCACAATAGATCTGTGTAGGTCGACGTGAGCGAGGTGACCCCTTCTGTATCAGTATCCTTTACCCTTTTACCCTTTGCGCGTTATTATTATGTAGTATGGCATTTGTGTCATACTACTGCATAATTAACCACAAGTTTAATAATGTGGATTAACTAGAAATTTCTAAAATAATTATCATTTGTTGTGCCTTGCTTGCCCAGACTTCCGGATAGAAGAAGATATGTATTTCCAAATATCCATTGTAAGCCAATGTGAAATTTAAGGGCATGACCGATGGTAATAGTCTACTAGGTGTATAGAGAGATGCCTTTGAATGCGGATATTTAAATGAAAATATTACTTTTGGAAGTAATCATTGACAAATTAGGTGTATTCCCTGTTTTATATTTAGTAATTAGTATCTTATGAAGCATTCAGTTGTAAAATTTCAGTCACATTATAGTGTTAGTAAAATGGAGAGAAAAATTACAATGCTATACGAAATAAACATTGCCATGTAATTTGCTGCTCTTAAGAAGAATCTATATCAAAAAAATTACCGTTAATTTATATAACCATATATTTCTCTTAAGAAGAATCTATATCAGAAAAATTACCGTTAATTTATATAACCATATATTTCTCAGAGGTTATATAAACAATTACGTTGGCTTAATATATAAACCAATAAACAACAAAGAAACAAGAATAAACAAAAAAAAAAAAAAAAAAAGAGAGAGAGAGAGTCGAATTTAATGAGATTTGAATTAGGCTTACAGCACAAGTGCCTTGCAGTAACACCCCTTAGCGAGTTTAGCTATATCAACACGGGAACCAAGCGTTGCTGATTAAGCTTACGTTTGTAAGCCTAGCACACAACACTGGAGTTATTTTTACATCATTTTGCTTAATGCCTCGACAGCAAGGGAAGCATATGTCTATTTTCCTTCTCATACCATCTACACAAGAACGCCTGAGTAATAGGTGACCCTTCGTACAGGTCTCAATGGAGTTGGCTATTCACTTTTGTGAAAGATAGTACGTCCAAATGTTGGGAGAACATTTTTCAAACTCCATTACGGAGATGTATCCATATTTAATTTAAGTAAATGCATGCCATTAAACATGAAATAAAACTGTTTTACATAGAAAAGATTTGATTATTTTATTCTGTATGTTTTGTAGTTAAATGTCCTCTTTTAGTTGCATAATGTTCACATTTGAACAGTTTTCCGCCTCTGTATATGGATGGCGTAAGTTACCAAACCGAGATAATTCACTAACTTTTCCACAAATGTGTCACTTTTTACTTCCTCTGCCACGTAGAGAAGATATATCCATTTCAACCAAGAGTTCGATGTTCAGATTTCAAGGAAACCTGTCTGCCTATCCGTGCGCCTGTGTGTGTCTGTGGACAGCATCATCCAAAGACGAAGTGTCCAGTAAATACCCAACTTGCAATTTATTTCAGAATCTTACAAAGTTAGCGGTACGAAGACATTAAAAAAATCCACATCCCCAAGTACCCTTCACAAGGAAGATTTTTGAAATATTTATTTTTCTCAAAATGCCTTTAATTATTTTAATTGAAATACCATATGTTTGAAATATTTTCATGACAAAGTGTGTGTATTAAATTGTATACAAAAATGCCCGAGGGAAAACATCATGCATTCTTAAGAGCCTCTGAAGTTGTAAAAAAATATGTAATATTAAATTTGTTAGATTTTAATTGTCATTAAATAAAAAACAAGATAGAAAATCGACGATGGTGAGCAAATACGTTCGCAGAAACCGTTTCATAATTCTTATATATATTATAAAATATCTTAATCTTTTATTTCAATAAAAATCATCGGGCACGCTTTTGAGAAAATCAAAATTTTCGAAAAAAATGTTCCATATAAAGGATTGTCTTGGGCGGGGGATATTCTTGGAAAGCTTCGCGTTATATCTTTAGAAGATGAGAGAACTTGAATATAAAGTTTGGTATTTAATCCCGACCGACACGCACACACATGGAGCTTTTCCAAAGATAAACTAAGAGGGTTTCCGGGGGCCTCAAAAACATTTGTGATGAAACCTCCACATCCAATTTCTGGGTGAAGTACAGTACTTCCCCTTCTTAATACCTATGCATAATAGAGAAAATAAAAGTAATTGTGCATCAATAGGTGCTACTATTGGTTGAACAGACTTATAAAATCCAATCTAATTTCAAGAAAAACCAAATATTTACTAAGACCATTAACTGCATCGCCTCAGAAACATGGACGCTGAACGAAACCCAAAAACAACAGAGAAAAGAATATTAAGGGGCATGTTTGGAGCACCACAAGGTATGTAAGGGGTAACGGAGACATAAGGAACTGGATACAGGTCGTAGGTCGTAGTGCGCGAGTTATACCTCCTCCTCCGCTGTATACGTTACTGCAATACAATTTGAATATTACAAAGTAATCTTGTACTTAATGTGGATTTTAAGGACTGTTCTAGTAAGCAAATGCATATCTTTAAAGAACGTAAAACCAACTATTGTATGCGAATGCTAATCCGTTTAAATAATTTGATTCACATTTGATGGCTAAAAGATTGTCCACAATCTAGTAAAATAGAAATGAGTAAAACAATGGAATATACGGAAGTTATGTGCAACGCCGACACAAAACCCATGCTTTCACTCATATAAGGCAACAGCAAATAAATTACTCATATTGCATCCTGGTTTCCGTGTAAATATTTATTGAAAAATGTTCAACCTCAAAAATGAACTTGCATTTAAACGAACTTAATCTGGAAATTAGATAACGCCACAGATTATGTTAGTATCCCTCTCTTCTTCTCTCATTTTTGTATGTCCTTATTTAAACAAAAAGGTCAATGGAATGTTGTTTGATTCACCTACAAAATTCGCAGTCAAGAACAAAGGCTAGTAACGAAATTTAGCTTTACACTTCTTGTACCCAAAATTAAAGTGCAAACTAGTATCCCAAGTAAGAAGCCGCAGAAGGAAAATACAGTTATTTTTGAGTGGCCATACTTTACACCAAAAATCAAATTTCAGATTTCAAATTATAATGGTATTGTGCCATATCCACCTTACTTGTATTCTTATAAGGTGTGACTTCAGGATATTGTAATTGGTGATGTGAAAATAGCCTGCGATGCAATTGCAAGCATTTTTGGATTACAAGGTATAATATGGAAGGATTTAGGCAGTGTGCTGTTTTTCCAGTCTTAGGAGTACCTACGGTGTATTTACCGCGCAGTTAAAGTCTATAGCTCTTATTAAGAATGAGTCCACGTACTGGTCGTTTGATCCACACAGTTGTAGTACAAGGGATTTGTACGAATTAGAAGGAGCTGCTGCACTTGCTTTCGAGAATTTAAATGTGTTATTAAATGTAGCTGCAAACATATTTCCAGTAGCTAATGATTCTAATGAGTCATTCACGTGAGTTTCCTTTGTGTTTAATGATTGTGAGGCTGATAATCTTTCTGACCTTAGAACAAAATATGAGGAATTGTCAGATCAAAAAGTTGATGAAAAGAGAAAGTTACATCATTCCTATTCACAATGTATCTAAAAAAGAAACGTTCGCATGAAGATATTGCGTGGAAGTGAAGATTATAACGAATTGGAACGTGAAAGAAATAAAGCGAATAGGCTTTAGAGAGTATGAAGATTTCAAAGAATGTGAAAGTCAGAGAAATAAAAGCCAAGACTATGACAACTTTGAAGAGGGGGACTTAGCACCTCGACCGAAAGGCGATCTTTATGTCCATGCCCCTGAAGGCAAATGGATCCGAAGGGCGGCCGGAACATTACCACGACAGAGCAGCTGGAAGTACCCCGGCGGTGGCTGGCTCAGCCCGGCTCCTCTCCCATCCCTTTGCGCGTGACTATGGTTTGTACCATCCCATGGGGGAGGGCCCGAAAACCAGTAAGCTTGCCTTCTAATCCGGTGGACGAGATTCCCAGAGCGCATTTGTTCCCTCTGCCGTGCTGCTGCCGCGACGCTCGCCGACGCCTCTAACCCTGAAAGAAACCTAACGGGATGAAGGGTGAAATTAAATTATTAATGTAACGAAATGGAGGGACAGGAAATTTGGAGGATATAGAAATCCTTTCCAGCATTCGCCTGGCGACCCGGGGAAGCCCCCGAAAAAACACATGGGTCAGAAAGGTCAGCCAGAGATCGAACCAGCTACCTCCCGAATGCGGATCACAGACGTTACCGCCTGAGTCATCCCGCTCGGTAGTGAAAGTCATAAGCAGCAACATAGGGAACATGAGGATTACAAATAATCAGAAAGGCAGCGAAATAAAAGCCATAAGACGTCTGGGCAGTTAGATCCATCTCCCCAGTCTCAGAATGACTTTGTATAAACACCAGCTGTTCCATGAACCCAAAACCACATCCCCCAATAAAATCTCAATGGAAATGAAATTCCGGTTACAGGATGCTCCTAATCAACTGAGTTAATCTGTCATACACAGACTCTGAACCAATGGACCTGCATTAACCGTGACCAAGAAGTTAAAGTGATATTAAATAATTAAAATCCATTCTTTTGTATTTGCATGCTTTCTGTGCTCGTCTACAAATTATTTTTATAAAAGCTGATTCTCCTGTCTATTTCTTGCTAAACGAGACAGACTTTCATTACATATTTATATGTTTGGTTCAGTGGCGTATCGTGGTGTATGGACTTGGGTATACACTTTGAAGGATACGCATAGTTAAATATTCTAAATTCTGCAATTATTAGCGGATTATTAGCGGATTTTGTTCGAACTTATAATAATAATAGTAAGGAATAATGTACATTCACATTTTCATTGCGATATCTATAACATCTGTAAATTTGTCTTTTCTAGCCATTTTGGCAGCGTACCGGAAACGCTCCATACGATGAAGATTTCAAAATTTTGATAATTTTAAATGTTACTCTGTTATAGAGTATGTTGGGAACAGAAAATTTTTGAATGCTCTGGTTTATTAAATAAAAATTATTAACTGTGAAAAAATAATTGTTTTCACAATGTGTATAGTTTTCATACAACTTTATGATTCACCAACTGGTAAATATTAAAATTACAGAAAAATCACTCCCGCTATTTTTTCTGCATTGTTAGTTGATTACAAGCACTCGAATTTCATATTCGAAGGAGTAGGCTTCCAGGAAATGCAGCGTTCTCTCCACAGCACGTGTTTTCCTCGTAGTGAACAATGTGGACGCATATGAGCAATGTGCATACCCTTCGTATTTTTCTCTTACACGTTCGCATACATTACTGTTCAAAATGTTGCTTGTTGAACTCTGATACATACAGAAGAAGTTAAAAATATGAAGTTAACCTTCACTGCCAAAAAATTACTGAAAAACTTAGTTTTAAACCTCCTTAGCGTCAGCAAGCGAGATGCACTTTTCTGCGTTACATCCACTGCACGTGCACATCGTTCGACGTGACGGCGTGAGGCAAGCACAACCACCAACCGCTCTATTTCAGTGCTTGGCATGTTAGGCTAACAATACTAACGCAGAGCAGATTGTTGTTCGAAACATATTCCTCAGCAAGCATTATGCCAATTAGATTAGTATATAGATAACAGAAAAAGTTAACTAAGGAAAACTGGCAGGCTATGCAACACATCACCCACATCCATTGACGCTACGGCCCTGGTTTGGTGATATGTATAAGGTACACGTAAAGCTACGTAGAAACGGAACGACCTTCAGAAACTCGGAACACAGTACCTACCTTAAGTAGGCCGCAACGACCCTTTGTGCTTCTACCGTAACCCGAGGACCCGAAGGGCGACCAGATCTGGATGAGCAACTGGCACAAGCATGGACTGGGTAGGTACCTAACGTTTCAAGTTCGAATACATCCAACGCCATTGTCGCTACCCACAAATGGTTTCCCCCTAGTGGGACCGACTCGAAACCGGGTCCTGACTGGGCAGTTCCTACCAACGCCAGCGAAGGAGCCTCTACTAGGCGCACAGCGGCCATCGACCATTGCTTACTCCTTCAACCCTGAAACTGAGACAATGAAGGAGATAATGAGAACAGGATTTGAGGGATACAGAAGTCGTGGTGGGAGAGGAACCACCCCGGCATTCGACTACCGACCAGGGGAAACCTAAAAAAAGTCATTAGTGAGAGAAGGCGGGACTGGGACCTCTATGCGCTGTTAGATGCTCTCAAGCAGGTTGCATATTTCCGGGCTCGTGAAGGCTCTCAGCGGGTCGAGACCTACCGCCCGGCCGCTGCGTCCCCCACCTCGGACCACTACAGGAGTCATGAGAGGGGTACAGTACTAGAGGGTGGGACGTGGTCAGACCTCCGGTCCAGTTATGCTGTCTTCGCGACCAGAGGCCGATAATTCTTAATCAAGTAGCTCCTCAATTGGCCCCTCAGGGACCTAACGAGGCTGAGTGCACCCCGGACCAGACTTTCAAGCGGGGAAAAAATCCCATGCCGGTACCGGGAATCGAACCCGGGTACCCCGTGCCAGAGCCAGCTCCAGCACTGCGCTAGGGGGGGGGGGCGGTCTTCGCAATATTTTGCCTATGTTTATTTTCAATACTTCTCTAATTTTATTAAGTTTTAGAATAAACACATATTTAATTGTTCAATATTTAGTTAAATTATCATGAATCCTATACCCTTGGTAAGGTTTTCAAGCCTTCAGCCTTGCGAGAAGACTGTGTTAATTCACCAAACCAGTTTGTGCTCATATAAATACACAAAACGTAGAGCATTATTATAACTCAGTACTTTATGAATGTTATGCTCCACCATACCCAAATTTATTAATTATAAGTCTGATAGCGACCCTTTAACGGACCTCCTTAAGTTCAAACGTTCATTAAAGCACTGGTCTTCATCCAACCGGAGTATTCAATTTTCATTAAAGGACAGCTGTTTCACCAATCAGAGAATTCCCATGCAGCAATGGCAAAGCGCAATATCGATTAATTCTCGAAACGAAACTTGCGCGAGTTTGGAAAACGCTAAAATGTTGGACAAACACAAAACACAAAAATTAATCTAAATACAGCGTCAACTTCCAAGAATATTGCACTAAGCACGGTCCCGCAAATTAATTTATACATAACTTATACATGAAATAAGGTTTCGTCTGAAAAACAATATATTCAATTTGCCTTCTATTTTTGCAATGTTACAATAGCACTCCAAGGCTATCATTTTTATTATGCAGCTATGACGTGCTGGAAACGAATCGATCGTTTAGCGTCTGCGCAGAACTCCAAATATCAGCTGATGCAATATGTAGGCCATTCTCCCTGGTGAGTGCACAACAGATTAAAACCTTTGAGCTATAAAATTATTATAGGTATATGGTCGAGCATAAATTGTCGTATGAAATTTAATTATAATGGTAATTAAGACGCTCGTATGAAAATTAGACAAGCTCGATTCCTAATATATAGTGGCGTCTTAATTACTACCATTATAGTCTGGTTGTATAATATACTATTAAGCACCATTGCTATTGGTTATTATGAAAATCCGCTACAAAAACCGCTCTTAGTTCTCAGTCTGCCTTGTGCTTAAATCCTGTTTCGGTATCCACTTAAGCAGCTCCAGTAACGCTGTATCTTGTTAAGCTTATTGGCTTCATATCATTTCTCATTTGAAATGAAAATAATCTGCATAAATGAAACCAACAACCTTGGTTGGTCCCACTATTACATCAAAGGTTAACAGGATCAAAACACTGACGCTCAAGCAAATTATCAAAGTAAGTGGCTTTCTTTACGGCATACCAGGTTCACCTCCTGAAATGCGTTTTCCTGAGAGATGGTTTTATAAAAAATTGTTCCAAGTCTTTCTGCTCTGAGCTGCATCTAAACCGTACATAAAACGCTTGCAAATAAGCCATTGGTTCCCTTTGTTCGATTCTCATTTGGTGATTCAGGGCTTTGCTAGGAAAAGTATATATCTTACATTTCCATACTTCTTACTCCATTTTTACTTTCTCTACTGGTAAGTAGGGAAAGTATTGTATTCCACCCAAAAATTCGATGTCGAGATTTCACCGGAAATATATGTATGAGACCCCCTGAATCCAAAAAAAAGCATCTTTAGAAAAAAGTCCGCGCGCGCGCGTGTGTTTATGTTTGTGTGTGTGTGTGTGTGTGTGTGTGTGTGTGTGTGTGTGTGTGTGTGTGTGTGTGACAGCCTGTGGATAGCATAACTCAAAAACGGAAAGTAGGTTAAAAACAAAATTGGTATTTAAGTTTAATGTCTTTCAAGGATGCGACACGAAGATTTTGAAAACAATAGCCCCACCCTACGCTACCCTTTACATGGAAAATTTTTCGAAAATTTTGATTTTCTTGAAAATGCTGCTAACGATTTTGATTAAAATTTCATATGTTTGAGATATTTTATGACAAATTAAATGTATATCTTGAATTTTCTGGCTATAGTCCCTGTAGTCGTATTTACTCTGGACAACTTTTGCATAACTGGTAAATCGTAAGAGATAGACCAAATCATACTATACAAAAAATGTAGATCTTTCTAAAATACACAATTTATGTCTGAATAAATTTTCTTGTACGGTGAACCATTTCGGAGATATTCCTTGTTATGTGTGTGAGTTTCGGAAAACTTAACTTTCGTGAAATGGAACGTCGTTGTTCATTTTTTATATGTTCACTGTGCAAAGAGAACGGGAACTCAAAGCTTTAAAAGATTTGACTAACGCTTAAAGCCTATTGTATTCTAATATTCTCCTTGTACCTACAAGGAAATAAGCAATAAGCTAATTTGTACAAATCCTTATCTTAACACGAAGAAGATATAGGAATAAGAGTATGTAAGAATCGTTAGTACAAGAGTAGAGAAAGTCGTGTGAGTGCAACACACCAGATTTTTTTAATTGGCACTTCATACCACTTGTTCCCAGTCCCAGGATGCCATAACATATTTTTCCCCACCGACTTATTTGCTCTTTTAATAGGAATTAATTTCATCAATTTCCATATGCAAGTGATCTTTTAACAGGAATTTACGTTATATCTTCACCAAATGAGTGAATTTCGATAAGATACAAATATCCTATCAAATCTTGATGATATTTTGGTTCTGACCTCTGCAGTTATCAGAGCAAATAGTAAGCTCTTTTGTGAGGTTAGGTTTTCGCACGCCCATTTCGGTCGCGCCGTAGCCGAGTGGTTAGACCATTCGCTTCTCACCAGAGTGACCCGGGTTCGATTCCAGACAACCACATGTGGGATTTGTGGTGGACGAAGCGACGCTGGGGCGGGTTTCCTCCGGGCTCTCCGGTTTCACCCGCCATTTCATTCCACCGGTGCTCCATCTTCATTCTACGCATCATCAGTGTCACCGCCTGCGATGCCGTATGTAGTAAAAGCGGGCGTTAAACACTAAAAAAACGTCCATTTCGTTGCCCCTTCTTCCAGCATTTTTTTCATCTCACATAACACTGTAATTGAATGTTCATAGCTTTCTCAAGTAAAAACTTTGACTATTGGTCAACAGTGGCGTAGGCAAGCATTTTTGAAGGTCCTAAGTTACCACTTTCACTTCTTTAATTTGTTGCTGTTTATCCTTTTTCTTCAAAATGCTCTTTGTGTAGCTCAGTGAGGTGGTTCCATCTTCAGGAGAATTGCCCACTTTACTACAAACTGTTTAACGATCAAAGAGGAAGTATTGTATTCGACCCCAAAATTCGATATCTGGAAATATACCTTTTGAGGTCCCCCGAATAAAAAGGTAGCATTTTCAGAAAAAATGTGTCGGCGCGCGCTCGCATGTGTATGATTATCTGTGAACAGTATAAATTAAAAACGAAAAGTTAGTTAAATACAAAACGTGTATTTAAGTTCAGCGTCTTCCAAAGATACGGCACAATGCATTTTAAGATAATCTCCCCCCCCCCCCTCCAGACTACCCTTTGCGTGGAAAATTTTTCGAAAATGCGGTTTTTAATGGCTGTAACGATTTTGATTAAAACACGTGTTCAGGATACAGAGAGACCCAAAAGCCCCGAACCGCTGCGCGGTGTTTTCCCACTGCGCACACGGAAACACGATAACACCAGCTGATGTAGACAAGGTCACACGGATGACTTGCTTTTTTTCTGCGCTGAAACTGCAGTATAGAGCTGACGATGATCTTGTGTGGCTGAAGTATTACCAGTGTGCTTTCTTATTTTGTCCTGTACTTAGTCACAAAGTGTATTATGGCGCAGCATTTGTTTTCTATTGCACAGCGTGTATTCATTTATGATTAATATGTGTTACTCAGTCAGCTCGCCAAGTGAAAGTGCGATTTACAGAAAGATTTCCAGGTGTAACAATTCCAGGCCGTACAACAACCACAATGTTTGTGATAGAGAAGGTAAAAAGCGAATCGCTTTGTAATGGTTTTGAAGTTATCTGCTCTTCCTTGACATCGCGAGAAAGCGCTGAATGGCTATAACACTTTAAAAATAGCTAGTGTCTTACATTCACATGTCTTTCTCTACCCACTATCGTGTTGTTTTTATACAGCTTGTACAAACTATTGTTGCAAAACCTTATATTTCGGTGGACTTCACGTTAACTGAGATAGACTTTGTGGAAATGTTTTCATACATATGTATGTCGTTATAGGTTTGAAGTGGGATACAGGAGACAGAAGCAATGGTTAGATGTTTAAAAACGGGTTGTTATATGTTTCCTACCCAGTTCCATAGTCGTTCCACGATATCGTGAGAAGCAACTGCATTATGATCGCTTCAGAAAATGGCCGAAGTACTGAAAATGTTCAGTACAAAAACGTTTGGAAGAATGTTCAATTTTTGGGAGGTTTCTCAAAAATAACTAGCGATTTTTATTAAAATACCACATTTAACATATTTCCATAACAAAGAAAATGAGTGAGTATACCTACGTATATGCCTTACATTTTCTGGGAATAGTCTGTGAAGGAAGGGATTTTGCCTAATCCCGAGTAACGCGTATGCCATAAGAGACAGATGAAAACTTACTGCACAAAAAATGTCGATTTCTTTAAAATAAAATATATTTTGAATGCATTTTTATGACATCAGCCACTTCCGAGATATCCGTTATTATTTTTTGAATTTTTCAGTACCTTTGTCATTTCCTTAGGGCTGTCACTATTCATTGTTTCTCGTGATGTCATGGAAAGAGTATAAATATGAAGGCCACTATACAGCATCCCGCTTTTAAACATTTGACAATCAATTCTGTTTCCTCTATCCTCTACCTACCTTCAACGAAATGAGAAATGTAACTATCTCTGCAAAGATTTATCTCGTTTAATACGAATGAGAAAGAAAAAACGTTTGATGTGCACTCACGTGATTTTCTCAATTCTTGCACGAACTATTCTTACAAACACTTATTCCTCTATCTTCATGTTAGTCGAGATAAACATTTCTATAAATTATCTTGTTAATTTTCTTATAGGTGCAAGGGGAACTTGGGAATACAGTAGGCCTCGAGCGACACTCAAATCTTTTAAAGTTGGTCGCCATATGAAGTCTTTTAAATTCCGTTCTCTTTACACGGCCAACACATAAAAAAGTGAATAACGACCTTCCATTTGAGAAAAGTGTAATTATTGCACAACTCACACAAATAATAAGGAATATCTCCGAAATGGTTCACTCCACAAAAAATGTATTCACACATAAATTGTGTGTATTAACGAGATATACTTTTTTTTGCACAGTAAGATTTGGTTTATTTCTTACGGTTTACCAGTTATGCAAAAGTTATCAAGAGCAAACAAGACTACATGGGCAATAGCGAGAAAATTCAAAATATACATTTCATTCGCCATAAAAATAACTCAAACATTTTAATAAAAAATTCGTTAGAACCATTTTTGGAGAAAATCAAATATTTCGAAACAATTTTCATGTAAAGGGTAGTTTAGGGTGGAAGAAGTTTCTTCAACATGTTTGAGTCACATCCTTGAAAGAAATTAAACTTAAATACCAACTTTGGTGTTCAACCGACTTTTCGTTTTTGAGTTATGCTGTTCACAGATAGACACACATGTGCGCGCGCGCGCGCGCGCACACACACACACACACACACACGGACCTTTTCCTAAAAATGTTTTTTTTTTTTTAATTCAGAGAACCTCTGAACATATATTTCCGGTGAAATTTCGACATGGAAATGTTGGGTCGAATACAGTACTTTCCCTACTTACTGCACATAGTAGTGAAAGCAATAAGCCTTCGTAAGAAGATATTGTGGAAGCTACACTAAATGGTAGTGGTTAGAGAAGGTCATATGATTGTAATAATATCAGATATTTTTTATTAAAATTCGAGATAAACATTCAATTAACCACTTTGAAAACAAATCGGTCTCTCGTTGAATCGAAACACTTAGAGCTATTTATGTTTTGCAGCCATGAATTTCTGGGTGCTGCTACGGTAAACCTCTATTGTAGTTTTAACCTGCTTTACACATACTGAGATAGGTGCTGCTGCTAAGATGAAAGCATTGTGCAGAGGTCTGATGGTGGCAGGCACAAAGACTGTGGAACAAAAGAGAATCACAAGCCGGGGATTACCGACCACTTATGTGAATTTTATAACAGTAGCCTAAAAAGCTGTCACTTCCTCGGCTAATTCTATGAAATTTAAAACGAAAAGTAGCCAGATAGGTACCGGTTAAATATACGTTTTGGGGTGAATATAGTAGGGAAAGTGGACAGAGAGAAATATATGAAAGGGGTGTAGTGTGTGAAAGAAATCCGGTCGGGAGCAGAAAATGCAAAGCGAAATTGAAAAACCCAGTTCCTCAACCATTTCACAACTATCTAATTTATATGCAACAAACTGTGTGTACTCTTCTAATTTCGGTTAGCAACTTGAGAAAATAATATAACGACCTCTTTCCCAGAAAAAATGAAAATTGTACCCCTTCCCACATGAATGTAGTGCCTGCGTTTTGCAAAGCGCTTTTGCTGGTCTCTGCACCACGTACGGATCACGAAAGAGTATCAAAATGATTTGACAATCCATATATTAATCCAAATGCACAATATATGTCGTGTACCACAAGGATAAACCCCCATTGTTGCTATAACAAATATGTAGCTACAAGCGTTACATATAAACATTTTTTTTTTGGGGGGTGGGGTGGGGTGGGGTGGGGATATATTATGATTCCAGCGTTGCCGTATCTATGTGGGCGATATGACCGTTTTAGTGGCTAACTGCTGTAATCAATCTATCGTATGCTCAAGCCTAACACGTAAAAAGAACTTAACTGTTTTGCCAACCTGAAGCTTACAGTAACAACACCAACCCGCGCGCGCGTACACATACACACATCTTTTCGTAAAAGATGCTTTTTTGTGGGGAGCGGGATTAAAGAAGCCTCAAAACATGTATTTCCGTGAAATTTCGGTATCGAACTTTCGAATGGAATATAATACTTCCTCCCGATTTACAAATGGACCAACTGGACATTTGCCCTGAGTGCCAGTTTTGGAAGGGGTGTGGATTTGAAGTGCGAATAAATAGGGCAACACATTCAAGGACGGCAAAATACTTTTTTTTAATGTACGGTAATGATTTGATTTTCAAACACTAACTTTGCAGACATTGTAAATGAGTTTGCTAAGAAAAATCTAAGAAATAGTTATTCATGATACAAGGGTTAAAAGGAAGATTTTATTTTGAGTAGGTGTGATTCCGAAACGAAGCCCCAGGCCGAGGAGTTGAGCAAACGTACGAACAAAATAAAATCCTTAACCCGTGCAACATACACTATTTTTAGACAATGCTGAATATTTATAGATATATTATAGATTATATATAAATATATGGTATTGGGTTTACCCTCTTCATGGTCATGATGGTCCCCGGGCTGCGATGTTCATCTTGATGGCATTCACTAAACCACAACATTCTACATAAGGAAGGCAGTGGTAATAATAAAACGATGAAAAATGTAACACAAATGTAATTAATTAATAGGCTACAAGCTTTTTTCTAAACTTACTCATCTTTTGAGGAAACTGAAATGTTTATTGTGCGATTATTACAGTTTGAAATAGTTATTTCTTGGGTGGAGGAAGTGGGAATTGAATATTTGGGTACATGATGTGCGATAGAACCATTGAAATTGAAACAGTTGACACTGTAGGGAGAATTTGTGCTGCAATTTTCTTCTTGTTTTCTATGGAATTTTGTACATGGTCCTCGGCAATCGTCGATGATTTCCAACTTGCATGGCGTTTAATAGTATTGAAATCTGCGCTTGTAAAATTTCAATAAGTTTAGCACAGTTCATATTCACATTCAAATGACTCACCATTTTATACAAGCATTGTGTAACCGAGATTCGTGGCCTGCTCGAATGAGGCCATGATCACATTCTGTAAGAAACCAAAGTTGGCATTACAGGAGTGTTAAAAAGCTTTTAAGTACTGAGTGGACGAATTTTATATTTTAACAGTGTAGTGAACTGCCAAAAGACCTACTTTTACTATCAATTGTCTAAAAAAAGTATTTTTTGTAATATAAAGGATTGCTTCCTAAGTGCAGTTTTAATGCACTGAACTAGGTGCCATTCCCAACCCAAAGTCTGTTCCACATCAAAATCGTCCTTCGTCATCAACAAGATGTGGATCCAGCGAACCTGAAAAGACTGGAAATAGTGAAAGCATTCTATTTAAAAAGAGCTCGTCAACTATGAACAACACGAACAATATATTTAGTAAAAGAGCTAACGCTGAGCAACAAAATACAAAGCACACCAGCACACGAGTCCCACATCAGACAGGGAACAAAAAGCAAGATAATAACATTATGTTATGAAGACACAAGGGTGGAAGAAGCCAAATTTCGAGTTGCGGCAGATTTTCACGTCTTCACGCAGCTAAGGTTCGACCACAGTTTCTGAGAGAAGAGGATACCATTCGACATTGGAGCAATATGCTGTACTTGTAACTCTGGGGATGTGGTTGTCCACAATGTACTTGCCTGCTAAGCAAGGACAAATTCGCTGCACTTCTATGAATCTATGCCAAACATGAAAGCTTTGAATAACAATGTATTCTTTGACTGTGAATATAATCTGTTTAATAAAATTGTTAATTCAATATTTCAGATTAGGCTATCCAGTTACACTATACTTGTTTCATAGCATTGTTCAATATTTTCGATGCAACTTTGATTCAAATCAACTTTTCTGTTACATGTAGTTTCTACGGTTAAATTATTATTATTATTATTATTATTATTATTATTATTATTATTATTATTATTATTATTATTATTATTATTATTATTATTATTATTATTATTATTATTATTATTATTATTATTATTATTATTATTATTATTATTATTATTATTATTATTATTATTATTATTATTATTATTATTATTATTATTATTATTATTATTATTATTATTATTATTATTATTATTATTATTATTATTATTATATTCACTACCACCTACATAGTAAGTAGAGAAGGTATTACATTCCAGCCGAAAATTCGATACCAGAGATTTCACTGAAAATACATGTTTTGAAATTCCCTAAACCCCCCCAGAAAAAGCACATTTAAAAAAAGGTCTGTGTCTGTTATCATGTGCGTATCCGTGAAAATCATTACTCTAAAACATAAATTCGATTAAATACCAAATTTGGTGTTCAAGTTCAGCACCGTCCACCGTGCAAAACGAAGATTTTCAAGAAAGTCCCCCAACCCCAGAGTACCCTTTAAATGGAAATGCTGATTTCCACAAAAATGGCTCTTACGATTTTGATTAAATATCACAGATTTGAGATGTTTTCATGCCAAATAAAATGTATATCTTGAATTTCTGGGAATGTCCTTAGAAGTCCTCTTCATTTTGGACTATTTGTGCATAACCCGCAAACTGTAGGAGATAAACAAAATCGTATTGTGCAAAAAATGTTGATCTTGTTAAAACACACACTTAATGGCAAATACTTCTTTGTGGAGTGAACCGTTTCCGAGTTATTCCATATTATTTGTTTGAATTCTTTAATATTTACAGTTTTTTCAAATAGGAAGTCGTTATTCCTTGTTTTAACCTTAGGCGTGAAAAGAGATTCGAATGTCAAAGCAACCACATAACGACGAGTCTGAAAAAATGTGAAAAAGGACGGGAGGGGGGCGAGGTTTAAAATCATCTGTCCAGATCTACCTGAAATCGAGGCCTGCCTGTACTTCAAGTACATAGTAGAGAGAAAGTAAAAGTACTGGAAATATATAACTATTGACTTTTTAGAAATCTCATTTCATAAATACATGTTTTTTCCTGCAAGCTCTGGCATAATTGCAAGTAAATAAAGGTGGGAGTTTAAGCAGTGTTATTGACAGGAACTTGGATTGGTGTAATTGGTTGAGCGCTAGCTTTGTATGCTCAAGGTTGTGGGTTCGATCCTTACACATAGCAGTTACATTTATGTGTGCTTATACAGCTTCATATCTTTGAGTAGTCGTGTTTAACACCCGTTCACATTGCAATAGCACCACAGGCGCTGTCATTGGTGATATATGAAACGTTCCAGGCCTAAGTTTAGGGTAGGTACGCCCTTCAGCAACTTTGCTAGCTGTGGGAACTGAGGAAAACTTAGAAAGAACCTAGTCCTAGCAGGATTTGAACCACAGCTTTAACGACCTCGACTACCGTGTGCCCGTGCACACAACCAGTAGATTTAATGGTATTTAAGGATAAAATGTTAGCACCCCTGTGACTACCACCAGTAACACCACCACCATCATCAATACTACTATTACTAGGTGTAACTACAGCCCAGAAGGATATGTGCTGAGCTAGATATTGTATCCTGGGATTTGTGAAATGCAGTGCACAAACCAAACATATCTCCAATTAATAGCAGTGCCAGGTATATAAGTATGCCCACCACTTAAGCTGCGGCCTTAAATTTTCTTGTCCAGAGCAGGAAATGAGACTTCCTGACATAGTGCCCAGAAGCCCCAATCTCTCAAGGCTATTGTGAATTCCAAGACCTTGGGAGGAATCTCTACTGAAAATGAGATCATTTTCGTTAACTACATTTTCTTTTACAAGAATCGTTTCCCTTTCTGAATGTTCATGTACAGTTTAATGACTAACATAAAAAGTTACCTAAAACACAGGTCTGTTTCCGTGAATCCTAATTCAGGTAACATACAAATTTCAGCGTAATCAACTTCTTTTCGGCAGTATATTGGTCAATCATATCTATAAGATAAAGCGTCATTGAAACCGCTTTATCTAAATGCAGCCCCAAACCAGTGTTTTGATTTAAGGGAAGATGTAGATCCAACTGACACCAAATATTAAATTTACCATAAATTATAAAGTAATTTAGCTAAAAGTGAGAAACCTTCTAGTATGATTTAGCATATTTGCCTGCAAACTTTTACCTTGCATAGTGCTGTGTTATAAATTGTTATAGCTAGTGATAGGATGGTACCACTATTTGCCGATACTCGATAGCGATACTGATTTTTAAGCACCAGTACTCGACACTCAATACACAAAAAGCTGTAAAGGCGATAGCTTCTTCGCTGATTTATGTCCTTATTACTATTAGTATATCTTGTATTGTGTATGCAATATTAATTAAAAAACAAAACAACCACTAGCGCAACATCCCTTCGCGGGCCAATGCTTACCGCCCGACCGCTGGGTTGCCCACGTCTGCTCACTACAGGCGTCATGAGTGAGGTGCAGAACTGGAGGCTGGAACATGCTGGTTACGTAGCCTTCGCGATCTGGGGTTGCTACTTCTTTATCAGGTAGCTCCACAATGGCCCCCTCTGGGACCTAACGAGGCTGAATGCACCCCGTACCAGACCTCCCAGAGGGGGAAAATTCCCAAGCCGGTGCCGGGGATCGAACCCAGTTGCTCGGCGCCGGAGGCAGGCAGCTACCACTGTGCTAGGGAGGTGGTCTAAAATATTACTTAGTATGTTATCATTTTCTGTATACAAAGGCATGTAACCAATGTGTTTGGTTCTTTTTTCCTGAGAGCTGGTTTGAAAAATTGTTCCAAGTCTTTCTGCTCTGAGCTGCATCCAAACCGTACATAAAACGCTTGCAAATAAGCCATTGGTCCCCTTTGTTCGATTCTCATTTGGTGATTCAGGGCTTTGCTAGGAAAAGTATATATCTTACATTTCCATACTTCTTACTCCATTTTTACTTTCTCTACTGGTAAGTAGGGAAAGTATTGTATTCCACCCAAAAATTCGATGTCGAGATTTCACCGGAAATATGTTTTGAGACCTCTGAATAAAAAAAACACATTTTTAGAAAAAGGTCCGTGTGTGTGTGTGTGTGTGTGTGTGTGTGTGTGTGTGTGTGTGTGTGTGTGTGTGTGTGTGTGTGTGTGTGTGTGTGTGTGTGTGTCAGCCTGTGGACAGCATAACTCAAAAACGAAAAGTCGGTTAAAAAACAAAGTGGGCATTTATGTTTAATGTCTTTCAAGAATGCGACACGAAGATTTTGAAGATAATAGCCGCACCCTAAACTACCCTTTACGTGGAAAATTTTTCGAAAATTTTGATTTTCTTATAAATGACTCTAAAGATGATTTTGATTAAAATGCCAAACGTTTGAGATATTTTGATGACAAATGAAATGTCTATCTTGAATTTTCCGGCTATAGCCCATGAAGTTCTGTTTACTCTGGATGACTTTTGAATAACTCGTAAACCGTAAGAGAGACACAAAATCTTACCATACAAAAACTGTAGACCTTGCTAAAACACACAATTTATGTCTAAATAAATTTTTGTAGAGTGATCCGTTTCGGAGATATTCCCCTTTCTTTGTGTAAGTTTTGTAGAGCTTAAGCTTCTATAAAACGTAACATCGCTATTCCATTTTTTATATGTTAGCCGTGCAAAGAGAACGGGATTTGAAAGCTTTAAAAGATTTCACTATCGCTCATGGCCTATTGTATTTCCATATTTCCGTTGCACGTGCAAGAAAACAAGCAATAAGATAATTTCTGTAAATGTTTATCTCAATTTACACGACGAACATAGAGAAATAACAGTTTGTAAGAATGGTTAGTACAAGAATAGAGAAAGTCATGTGAGTGCAACACATCAGATCTTTTTATATTTTAACCGTGCAAAGAGAACGAAATTTGAAAGCTTTAAAAGATTTGACTATCGCACAAAGTCTACTGTATTCCCACATTCCCCTTGCACCTACAAGGAAATAAGCAATAAGATAATTTATGCAAATATTTATCTCAGCTAACACGAAGAAGATATAGGAATAAGAGTTTGTAAGGATGGTTAGTACACGAGTAGAGAAAGTCATGTGAGTGCAACACATCAGATTTTTTAGATGTAGATTGCGACATTTTATGAGAAAAACAGAATGCGAAGAAATAGCACAGGTACTACGCAATCTTTTCTTCTATAGCCTAAAGGAATATAATTGCTGATCATGTTGTTTAGTGTTACAAATTACTTTTACCTTTCTTCCAAATCAGTACTGAGTCACAGACATGTAGAAATAACCTTTCACTCTTATTCACAACACAGGAGTACACCAAATGACAGTTAAACAAAGAGCTATAAGTTGTAAGAGTGTGTTTCCTGCATTCACTTCAAGGAAGCACATGGGCCAATAATGTGCTCTCTGAATTCCAACAATATGTAATTGATTAATGTAATACCTAATTTATTGACTCCAAAGAAACCAAACGGTCCATCACAACCGGGTTATGTAAATGCGTAATATAAAGAAGGAAAAATAGGTGACACTCAAAACGATAGATACTACGTATTTCTAATAGTATGGATCATGAGTTATTGAATGTTGCAGGAGAGCATACCTGCTGGGATGGGCCTCAATTTCAAGTTCTTGTACCCCAATTAACAGTTAAAATCGTCTCCGGGTCCATTGCATAGAACGGTTAATGCAAAAATTAAAAATCTGATGTGTTGCACTCACATGACTTTCTCTACTCTTGCACAAATTATTCCTACAAAATACTTATTCAACTATCTACTTCATGTTAATGAGATAAACATGTGTAGAAATTATATTATTGTTAATTTTCTTTAGTTAGAGGGGGGATACAGTAGACTTTAAGCGAGTCAAATTTTTAAGAATGGTCGCTATATGATCACTTTGAAGTTCCGTTAGCATAGCATGATCAAGAGATATAAAATGAATAACGACCTCCCATTTGAGAGTGGTCTTAAAAGTATTGGAAAATTCTGACAAATAACAAGGCATAACCCCGAAATGATTCACTCCACAAAATGGAGCATTTGACATAAATTGTGTGTTTTGACGAGATCTACACTTTCTGAAGAGTAAGATTTGGTCTACAACCTCTTACGGTTTACGAGTTACTCAAAAGTCATCAAGAGTAAACAGGAAATTCAAAATATACGCTTCATTTGCCATAAAAATATCTTAAACATATGGCATTTTAATCAAAATCTTTAGCGCTATTTTTGAGAAAATCAAAATTTTCGAAAAATGTTCAATGTAAAGGGTAGTTTAGGGTGGACAGATTTTCTTCAAAATCTTCGTGTCGTATCTTTGAAAGATATTAAATTTAAATACCAACTTTTCGTGTTTGAGTTATGATGTTCACAAACTGATACACAAATACCCACGCCTTTTACTAAAAATGCTTTTTTGGGTTCAAAACATGTATTTCTGGTGAAATCTCGACACCGAATTTTTGGATGGAATAAAATAATTCCCCTACTTACTCAAGGCAGTAGAGAAGCATCAAAGATTTCTCTCAAAGCATTAGACATTCTTGAATACCACCGAGTATCCAGGATATCGAGATAGCGATGCTATTGGGATCCCATCCCTAGAGAAAACTTAAATTATAAAATAAGAATTTTAGGCTCTAAAAGTTTAAAATGTGTATCAATGATCGAAACAGGCATTTCGGCTATCATAAAACCACCTTCATACATCTATATTTTACATAAAACCTCAAGATATGTTTTCGTTTATTCCTATTTACAAAGAAAAACTGTTTGGCTTAAAATCAATCATAGGTCTAGTTACTAACTAGAAATAACTAACCGGAACTGAGGAAACAATTGCTCGCATGCCAATCTTCAGCTATTTCCCAGGAAACAATTGCTCGCATACCAATCTTCAGCTATTTCCCAGGAAACAATTGTTCAGATTATTGATAGTGCTACAAATGAACATGGTATGACAATTTTTTAACAAATTGCAGTGACTAAGACAGAAGAGACTAAAATGAGACCACCCCGCTTGCGGCGTAAGAAACTCATTGAAAGTAAGTCTTAAATCCTTCTCTAATAGTAAACTCATGAATTAGAACAACCTACAATCTAATAGAACAGGCTCTTTGCAAATATCATAACTCACGTATGCTAAGAGGCAAGATGGCTTACCTCCGTTGTTTAAGCTTTCTTCTTCTAATCCCGAGGACCTGATTTCGAATCCCAATTGCTGTCTCTGGACGTTGTCTCATCTTCTTTATAAAGATCCGGTAACAATTACTCAATGGATCCTGAGCTAGTTTAAGTTTCTTTTACCCAATTCATTCACTGCCTCTACCGAATAACACGATGGACGGCCAAGAAAAAATCTGATGTGCTACGTTCACTTGATTTAACTCTACCTATTTAGCAACAAGCTATTCTACGTTTATTCTTTTATCTACTTAATGTTGGTACAGATAAAAATTTGTAGAAATTGCATATCTCCTTGTACGTCGATGCATGAGGAATAACGGAACACAGTAGGCCTTAAGTAATACTGAAATCTTTAAGAGATCGTCGTTATGTAATGGCCTTTATATTTCGTTCTTTCTGCTTGGCCAAGAAATACACAAACAATAACGACTTTCTGTTTGAGACAGGAATAAGTGTTTGAAAATTCAAACCATAACAAGGAATATGTAGCTATAGAAAAGGCTTCCGTGACCGCTGTGCATTCCGGCGGTGTGTACTTTGAAAACAAAGACGCAGTCTATCAGAATTTTTTTTCTAAAAATGCATTTTTTATTCAGGAGATGTCAGAACGTGTGTTTTCAGTGAAATTTTGAGTTCAAATTTTTGGGTGGAATGCAATAGGTGCTTCCTTAAGTACAACATAGAGAAAGTAATAAAAAAGAAACTACGTATCGTTGGTGAAAGAATTGTAAGAATAGACTGCCTCTGAGTCGAGTTGACTTCTTAACCCAAAAGTCCTAGGTTCGATTTTCGATTTGTGGATTTTTCTTTAATTACAATCACTTCCCTATCTTCTGCAGAACGGGATTATGAATGTGGGAATGAATTTTAGTGTTTCCCAACGAAAATTAATAAAAGAGCCACAAAATCGTCAGCTCCTTGCCTCGGTGGTCGAATGGTCAACTTTCCTGCTTCTCAACTCCGAGATCCCGGGGTTGATTCCCGCCTGGAGAATCCGGCTGTTAACAGCTTTGAGCCCCTTTTTTTTTTTTTTTTTTTTTTAGAAAACTAAAATATTAGAAAAGTCTTCCATGTAAATATTGGTTTGGGACTGATGGGATAAATCAGTCATTCTTTCTTTAGTAGTGTTTAACGCCCGCTTTTACTACATGCGGCATCGCAGGCGGTGGCACTGAAACTCGCTGCTGCGCCGCTTTGTCCACCAAAAATTCCACATGCGGTTGCCTGGGATCGAACCCGTCCGCTTTGGTGAGAGGTGAATAGTCTAACCACTCGGTCACGGCGCGACCACAAACCACTCAAGAGTGTTGATACCAAGCTTGATATTCAGCTGACTTTTCGTCTTTGAGTTATACCTAGCATTCACAGAAGTGCGCGCACACACACACACACACTCACACTCACACACTCACACACACTCA